>APFE031253355.1:19345-33644 GCA_000404065.3 Pinus taeda | reverse complement strand
AAAACAAAGCAGGGATTGTATGAGTGGCTGGTTATGCCTTTTGGCTTAACTAATGCTCCTGCTACTTTCATGAGATTAATGAATGATGTACTTAGACCTTTTCTTGATGATTTTGTTATTGTGTATCTGGACGACATTCTAATATTTAGCAAAACGTGGGAAGAACACTTAAAGCATGTTAAGCAGACACTAGATGTTTTGAAAAGAGAAAAACTTTATGTTAAACTCTCAAAATGTGAATTTGGTAAAACATATTTGAATTATTTGGGTCATATAGTAGGGGGTGGTGAATTGAAGATAGATCCCTCTAAAGTGGCAGTCATTGTGAATTGGCCTAAACCCAAATCTGCTACAGAAGTTAGAAGCTTCTTAGGAGTAGCACAATATTGGAGGAAATTCATTTCTAACTTTTCCTTAATTGCAGCTCCCTTACATGCTTTAACAGGATTGAACAAGGTGTTTCAGTGGGGAGGCAAACAGCAAAAAGCCTTCGACACCTCGAAAGAAAAGATTAGTACAACACCTGTACTAGCACTACCTGATATTCAAAGACCATTTGAGATCCAAATGGATGCCAGTGACTATGCCATGGGAGCAGTGTTGACACAGCACGATAAACCCATATGTTATCATTTTGAGACATTTAATTCTGGGTAGTTAACTATCCTACATATGATAAAGGATTGTATGCATTAGTACAGAGTGTGAAAAAGTGGAAACATTACTTAATGGGCAAAGAGATAGTAATACATACTGATCATAAACCACTTCAATATCTACACTCCCAAACTAAGTTGCAGCAATCAAGGCACTATAGATGGATGGGTTTTCTATAACAGTGTCATTTAGTCATCAGATATAAAAAGGGCATATACAATAAATTTGTAGACATGTTATATAGACCCATTATAAATGCATCTACTATACTTAAGCATAATTCTGTGTTACATGAGAGCTACATTGAACAATATGCTCAAGATATAGACTTTAAAGATGTATATGCAACTTTAAGTCAAGGCAAACAAGTAGAAGAATTGGATTATCATGTAAAGGACCGAATCTTGTATCATTGTGGGAAGTTATGCATTCCACAAACTGAAAGAGTAAAGATAATTTGAGAAGCACACACTTCTCTAATATTAGGTCACTTTGGGGTAAGTAAAACAGTTGCACAGCTGCAGAGATTTTGTTATTGGCTAAAAATGAATGAGACAGTTTCTAGATATGTAAGAGGGTGTTCTATGTGTGCTAAAAGCAAGCCTAGTAACATAAAACTAGGCTTGTACACTCCATTATAGTTCCTTCTCATCCTTGGGAAAGTGTTTCCATGGACTTTGTTGGAGGACTGCCTAAATCTAGGAAAGGTCATGATTATCTGTATGTTGTTGTGGATAGGTTCAGCAAAATGTTTATTTTGATACCTTGTAATAAATAGATTATAGCTGAACAAACTGCAAAACTGTTCTTTCAACATGTATGGGTTCATTTTGGATTACCCACTTCCATTGTATCTGATCGAGACACCCGATTTGTGGGAAAGTTTTGGTCAAGTTTGTGGGAACTAATGGACACCAAACTGAAGAAAAGAACAACTTTTCATCCACAAACTGATGGTTAGACAGAGGTAGTTAACAGGACAGTGATCCAGTTACTTAGGGGATATTGCAGCAAGTATCCTAAGCTTTGGGATGAACATTTATGTCATGTGCAGCATGCTTACAATAGAGAAAAACATTCTTCTACACATAGATCTCCTTTTGAGACTTGTTTTGGTTTCACGCCAAGGTCTCCTTTGGATTTTGTCTTTGGTAAAGACACCACAGTTGAGGGACACAGTGATGTGGACAGGGCAACTAGGTTCATTGAACAGGTCCAAGAAATCCACCAGGGAGTATAGGAATAGCTGGAAAAGAGCCAAGCCAAATACAAGGCAAGGCATGACAAGCATCATATGGAGCATAGTTTCCAAGTTGGTGACCAAGTCTGGTTGTATATCAACAAGGACAGGATGCAAGGTGAAGGTAAAAAGATAAAGCCTATTAGGTATGGACCCTTCAAGATCCTTGAGAAGATTGGTGAGAATGCTTTTCACCTTGATCTACCAGCTTACATGCACATCTACTCAGTTGTAAATGCAGATTGTTTGAGATTGTTTGAACCTTCACTAATTGAAGATCCCGAAGAGCAGAGTCAATTGCCTTCTATTGATGACCTGTTACCTGAATATCTTAATGAATTGTAGGAAGACACAATTCTGGACAGGAAGGTGAGGACGACGCGCAGGGGAGATGTTGAGTACCTCACAGTTTGGCTCAAGGGTTCAAATCCGAGCAGTGCAAAGTGGATAGAGATTGGACAAGTGAGACAATTGTAACCTCACTTAGTCGATGCTTGAAAACCAACTTTTGGTGGTCCAAAAGCTTTTTCAGTGGGAAGGTCGTGATTCGAATTGGATTCATGAAAATTATTAGAGTTCTATGACTATATCAAATCAGGATAGACTTCAAACTTGTGAACAGAGAGCTATCAGGAAGACCTTTGGACAATGGCAGTTTGTAGCCAGCAAGGAATGACGAGGACCTTGTTCAAAGCGCGCTAACCAAGGCCCATGGAGACCGTGCAGGATGCAAACTAGTAGTTGGGAAGTCCGGATCAGAAAACGGAGGTCGTTTGTGATGCGGAAAACCCCTTGAAATGGAAAGGCCCCAAGCTCTTGGTCACAAGGAAAAGCTGAAAGCCATGGGAAAAGCACTGAAGTGAAACATGAGTCTCGTGCCCCAAAACCGTGGGAATATCGGAGGCATGTTGGGTGGTAAGTGGCATTTCATGAGACCCAACGATGCCATACAGCGAACAACATGTGTCTGGCGGATGAGAGAGAAAACTGCCTCTCATCGCGGGATAACGTCCAAGCAAGTCAACCGCGTGATATGAGCGATAACCATAGGATCTGGAGGCCCCAGATCTAACGGAGGAGATTGTGCTTGATGAATGACCAGATCTGGAGGAAGAATTAAGTTGTGGTGTATAAAATTCTGAAGTCCAATTTGACCGCTGAGTTGGCGGATGAATCATTACACAGCGTAATCAAAATACCGAACCGTTCGAGGAAGAGCTGGCACAGTTCGTGAGAGGACAAGTGGCCACTTCCCTGCGAGACATTACACAGTGGCGATGACGTAGAGGCAGGGAACTCCAAGCGAAGAACAGTAGGCGATCCAAAGGGATGGAAGAGGAAGCAAATAGTCATGAGACAAATTGGCTTTAAGCCATGTACAAACAAAGACAGAGACAGAGAGAGTGTGAAGCGAGCACTATAAGAAAGAAGGAGATAGTGAGACAGAGAGATAGAACAGAGAATAAGCAAGAAGCAGAAAAGAGAGAGCCGAGCTAACCTACAGAGTAAGGTAGCATCAAGCAGACAGAAGGCTTGAGAGGTTCGAGCAATCCCTGAGAGGATATCTGTCGGGAACTGGGTACCAAATTGGACTCATCCCATTCAAGACTAGTTGAGGTCGAGACTTAGTAAGGAAGAGTCTGTGCACTCTAGTGGCTTGGGGAATCCAAGAACCATCCTGCTAAGCATCATCTATTTCAGGAGACTCAAATTGAGCTCCTCATTGTAAAAACTCTGCATTAAAGACACAATAAGAAAAGGCCACCACTGAAAGCTAGAGCGGAGACGTAGCACAGGAGGATTGGGTGAACTCCTCGTTAATTGTTGTGTTCTTGTATTTTCTGACTGTGTTTCTCTTACTGTTTTCCATTCATGAGTCTGTAATACCTTCATGAGTCTGTAATACCTTCATTCATTAATTAATTAACTGAGATCACTCAAGAGTGATTTTCAGATCATAATATTTGTCAAAAAAACCACCCCAAACTTAGATCTTACATAAATTAAGTATGGGATTCAGTGGATAATTTATTTCAGGCATTTAACATCACTATTATTCCAAGAAATGAGAATATTCATGTAGACTCGTTACCTGTTTTAGCTAGTTCTTTTAAAATTCCCGATCAAATGGAGCTACAATATCAGATTCAGGTAAAATATAGACCCTCAATTCCTCATAATCTTAAATATTGGCAAATATTTGAAGATGGTCAACAATTAAAATTGTTTTTGCAAGTAATTGATGAATTTTCACCCTTACAAATTGAAGAAGAACAACTTGATGATAAAGAGTTGAATAAGGAGAATGAAACTTCACAATTAAACTAGAAAATGGTTGATCATAACATCATTTATCTACCCAACATCATCCCAAAGGGCTTAGTTCCTATTGAAAAATTGTTTGACCACAATGATGTTCCTAAAATCCGATTATGAGATTCACCTCAAGAAGATATAGAAGAATGCAATATTGGAACTTAAGAAGAAACCAGAAATATTAAAATCTTTGCATCATTACCAAAGGAAACAAAAGATAAATATCTAAGTCTCCTTAAAAATTACAAAGATGTTTTTGCTTGGTCTTATGATGAGCTAAAAACATATGATACAACACTCATTGAACATAAAATTCCTCTCAAACCAGAAGTTAAACCTTTTAAGCAAAATTTAAGGAAAATAAATCCAATCTTGCTCCCCGCAATTGAAAAAGAACTTAAAAAACTACTAGATTCCAAAATCATAGTTCCCTTAAGATATTCTGATTGGATAGCAAATTTGGTTCCAATAAGAAAGAAAAATGGTGAAATCAGATTGTGTGTGGATTTCAAGAACTTAAACAAATCATCCTTAAAGGACAATTATCCATTACCCAAGATGGATCAATTACTTCAAAAAGTTTCAAGTTCTAATGGAATTTCTATGTTAGATGGTTTTTCTGGATACAATCATATCATGGTGAGCCCGGAAGATAGAGAGAAGACAACATTCATAACTCCTTGTGGTACATTCATGTATGCAAGGATGCCTTTTGGACTAACAAATGTTGGAGCTACTTTCCAAAGAGCTATGAATTTACCATTTGTTGGTAATCTTAATAAATTTGTTGTCATTTATCTAGATGATCTAACTGTATTTTCAAGTTCTGATAAAAAACATTTAAATCACTTGAGAAAGGATTTTGACAGGTGCAGGAAGTTCACGATATCACTAAATCCAAAGAAGTCCTTGATTGCAATAAAAGAAGGAAAATTACTTGGTCATATTATTTCAAAGGAAGGAGAAGTCATTGACCCAAAGTGAGTTTCAAACATACAAGCACTTTCACTACCAAGGAATAAAAAGGAAGTTCAAGATTTTCTCAGGAAAATCAACTTCTTAAGGAGATTTATACCAAACTATGATGAAATAGTTAAGGATATTACTGATATGCTGAGAAAAGACCATGAAGTCAAGTGGGAAGTTCAAGAAAGATTTGCTTTTACCCAAATCAAGAAATCTATTTCTGAAGCCCCAGTATTAGCCAATCTAGACTATTCTAAACCTTTTAGCATTTTCTATTTTGCTTCTGAAAACACCCTAGCTATTGTCCTTTTGCAAAAGAATGAAAATGGAGATGATTAGCCTATTACCTTTTTCAGTAAAGTCATGAGAGATGCTGAGTTGAAATATGACATTGTTGAAAAACAAGCCTATGCCTTAGTTCAAGCCTTGAAAGCTTTTAGATTCTATATCCTTCATTCTTAGATTATTTCATATGTTCCAAACAATGTTGTTAAAATTGTATTATCATAGCCTCATACAGATGGTCGAAGAGGAATATGGATCACTAAGATATTATAATTTGATCTTATTATCAAATCTACAAAGTTGATAAAGGGTTAGGGTTTAGCCAAAATTTTAGCCGAATCCAATTGTAAAGTTTTGGGGATAAATTATGTGATGTAAATATTATCAGAGAAGAATCCCGAAGAACCTTCTCAAATATCAGTAGAGAAGAATCCACAAGAACCTTCTCAAATATCAGCGGAGAAGAATCCACAAGAACCTTCCTAAATATCAGCACAGAATAATCCACAAGAACCTTCTCAAATATCAACAGAGAAGAATCCACAAGAACCTTCATCTTCAGCTAAACCAATTCCTCTTACACTCCACATTGATGAGAAATTTCTTCTTTCAAAATGATACAATGATATTGTGCATTTTCTTCGTCATTTTGAGTATCCACCTGGATTCACAAAGAATCAATGCAAAACACTCAAGTTAAAGGCCATAAAATATTGCATCATCAATGCAAATCCATATTGGAAGGATCCACTAAACATCCTTTTTTTATGCTTAACAGAAAGTGAGACATAAGGAGTTATAAATCAGTTTCATGCAGGTATCTGTGGTGGTCATTATGTTTGGAGAGAAACACCATACAAGATTTTAAGAGTTGGGTTTTATTGTCCAAAATTATTTTCACAAGTAGGAGTAAAGGTTTGAAGCTACATACCATATCAATTTTTTTCTAGAAAGCAAAGATTAGCAGCAGTCCTTCTGGTCCAGTCCTAGTTGAAACACCTTTCCTATAGTGGGGATTATATTTTATTGGAAAGATTCATCCAACATCTAGCAATCAACATAAATGGATTTTAACTGCCACATATTATTTTACAAAATGGGTAGAAGCTATACCAATCAAGAATGCTATTGATATTATTGCCATTAAATTCATTGAAGAAAATATACTATCTAGATTTGGATGTCCCCAATAGATAGTTATAGACATTTCACTAGCATTCAATAGTATTAAAATGATTGAGTTTTGCAAAAAATATCAAATTCTACTACATCATTCTACCCCTTATTATCCTCAAGGAAATGGATTGGTAGAGTCTTCAAACAAAAGTCTAGTCAAAGTCATTAAAAAGGTGCTTGTAGATCATAAGAGAAATTGGGACAACCATCTTAAGTATGCATTTTAGGCAAATATAATTTCACCAAAGAGATCAACAAGGAAATCACCTTTTCAACTTGTTTATGGCACTGATGACATTTTTCCTACACAACTAGATTTTCCTGTTATGAAATTCTTACAATAAGAAAATGAAGAACCCGATGATTTTTCTAGGAGACAATTAGATTATATAACTTAATGAAAACAAATATGAAGTCCAATATAAGATTCGAAAATATCATAACAAAATGAAAAGGCTTGTTTGACAGAAAAGCTAGAGAAAGAGATTTCAAAGAAGGAGATTTAGTACTAAAATGGGATGCTAGAAGAGAAGACAAAGGAAAACATGGAATGTTTGATAATCTCTGGTTTGGACCTTTTACCATTGCAGAGGTTAAAGGAAACAATACTTTTGTCTTGCAGAACTTAGAGGGGGAATTTCTTCATTGTCTGTGAATGGAAAATATTCGAAACATTATATCCAGTATGGATATTTCTTCGGTCATTCATCATTTGTAAATTATCGGTTTGTTCCATTTTCCTGAAAGTATGGTTGTTTTTCAACAAAGACTCCATAAACTTGAGAAGAAGGCACTTGGATCTGCATGTTCTCTGCATCCTATAGGAGGAAGGAGTCCCCAGTTGGATTCGATGTTGTAACATTGATTGTTTTGATAAGTTAGATGTTTTTATAAAAATATATATATAGATATTGTGAAAAGGGATTATATATAATATACATATATAATATAATAAAATATATAATAATAAACAAAAATTCAAAAATGCAGTGTGATAGTTAAAATGTCGTTTTTCAATAATTAATCATGTTTGATTAAATCTTAAATGTGATTAAATTAAACAAAAAAAGAGTTTATTTTGTAACTAGACAAACGACAAGACTGTTTGTCATTTTCATTAAATGTAATAAAAGTCTAATGGATATGATTTGCAGTGCTAAGAGATCAATGACTCTTAGACTGCTCTGCATCCCCCAAGCCCATATGAAGTTTAATCAATGGGGGTGTTGCGAAAAGTGGTCATCCCTCATACCGCCTCTGCCATGTGCCCCTCTCACGTTCACTCCACACCCCCTTGCTCCAACACCATAAACTACCTCCTACCACCTCTGAAATCCACTCTCTCCCATCCATAAAGCCATTACACCCACTCCCAACAGTTTTAAATAAAAATCCCCATTCTGCCATCTGTCAACTCCTTATTCGCCAACCTTACTCCCGTTTTAAAATTTCTCGTTACATAATAATCTCCCTCGTGGCCATTTAACGTATAATTTGTGATAGAACTATTTAAACTCATTAAAAACATTTTTTATGTTTTCTTGAATATTATCGGTTGCTTGTATTTTCTCTCTCTGCTCTATGAAGTCATAAACTAAACCATTGCTACGAGTTACCAAACTGAACAAACGCCAAATTAACCAGTGAAACTCAAGAGACCATTCCACCTATCAGTGAACAAGGGAATCGTTCATCTTCAAGAAATTACATATTTTTCTCACTCCTTTTCTTTCAGTCATGTCTTCAAAGAAGAAATCAAAAACTTTAGAAAACCCCATGCTTCCTCCCACTATTGACTTAGACCATTAGCCATTATTGGACCAACTCCATAAAGTTTCTAAAACCAACTGCAAGTTCGATATTTATGAAATCCACAATTGGTTAAAACATAAATTTTTAGACTTAAATGATGAATTAAACCTCTGACACTCATCTTTACCTCAGTATATCATTCCACAAACCCATCATTTCCCATAATTCATTTCATGGTGTCATGTTAAGTATGTTCCTAGTCAAAGAGCAGTGGTTTCCCAAAACAATGAAGCTCTTTTTACAATTACTGTTGAATCAATTAATTGAAAAATGTTACAGACTCAAAACCCTAGACCCTTGCATCCATTTTCTCTAGAATCCCTCATGGATATCTATAAAAATCTTGATTTTCCCTAAAGAGCCAAGATTTTTGAAACCTTTCTACCAGAAAATATCCAATTGTATAAAACCAATCCACGATATCAATAATCTATGTTTCCAGAAATGACCAAGCAGATAATATCCATTTTCTAATGTCTGTTAAGTTATTATTCCAATTAGTGGGTTGATGAGGTCCTTATAGGTTTCTTGTCAGTTTTCTTAGTTAATGAAAAGTCATCTCTTATCTTCATTTACTATGAATTCTTAGCAAAATCAATTCATGATCAGTTCATGAAGTTCTCTACAGAAGGAGTGTTCAAATATGCTTTTGTCTTAGTATATTTGTTCATGTTTTATTAGTTAGAGAGGTTTTCTTTTCTGTTACAGAAGATGGACAACCAAGGAAATCCATAATCAGTAACCGATTGGGCTTCCTTGGTGAGGAAGAACACCATTGAATTCACATTCAGTGACTTTGTGGATGAGTTTATATATGTTGTTTCTTGTTTATTAAACATTGATGTAAAACCAAGGATTGGGCCAGAAAAAAAAAATAATAAATAAAAAATAAATAAATAAATAATAATTAATTTAATTAATTAAAATAATATAAATTATATTAATAATATTAAATATATATATATATATATATATATATATATATATATATATATAGTATAATATATATATATATATATATTATATATATATATATATATAAATATATATAAAATAAAAATAAAAAAATAAAATAAAATAAAATAAAATTCTACATCTCAGTGAACAAACCAAAATAGGAGATTGGTATCTATACCAAAATTATACAAAGATTAGGACCTATGGATTTGAACTACCTCCATATAGATTACCTAAGTTTGTCCCTATCTGGATTTTTGCATTGGAATATATTAGGTAGATGATTAACATGGATCAACTTCATTTTGCAGCAGCAAATAAGAAGGCTCAATTTAAAATAAAAACTCAAGTAGGGCCTTTTATTTGTAATGCTAGATCAGCAGGGAAGAAAGCATAAACTCTTTTGAAACATATGAATTTCAAACTTAGTTTCACCTGGTCATATGATCCCCTAGGAGTGATTTCAAAATTAAGGGTAGAGCAAAACGCTACCCCATCTGCTCACACTCCTAGCCCTGAGATAGAACAATACATGAACCAAGATGAATGGCCGGAGAATACACTTCAGGAGGCAGAAGAGCAAGTTATATCATCTACAACATCACAAACTCCTGTACCAGAAGAAAACTAGGACAAAAGGCCAAGGGACAGTGCTTTCACTATGGTGGGAGAAATTTCAACCAAGGAATTCAAAATATACAGCAAGAGGCAAAAGACAAATAATACAAGTGAAACACAAAAAAAAGATACTACACAACAATGCCAAATTGTCATGACAGACCAATTTGTGCCATTATCTTCTAGAAGAGAAGAAATGACTGTAGGATCCCCTATGTATTCAGCCAGTCTAGAAGTATCATCATCTTAGACATGAGAATCACATTAGACTCAAAGAGAACAAAGCATATTTACATTTTACAAGGAAATTAAGCAGAGGAATGAGGCTTTGAAAGCTTCCCTTATTTACAGTTCTGGAAGAAAACATCAAATTTACAACATAAGCTACTTTCTGCCTTCGACACTGAGAAGGTAAAGATTCAAATGGCCTTCTTGAGACCCAAAATCGCTCATCCTAGAAATGCAGATGATTACACTAAATCAGTGTTTTCTTTTGATGCAAACTTAATTCATCCTATTGACGAGATTGATTTACATGAACAATCTAGTAAGCTGATATATTCTTCTCTCACAAAATCAACTATGACAACATCTAAGCTTCAAGCATCATTAGAAAATATTCAATCTCAGTTGAAGTTAGAAAAAATATCTTCCTTAGCTAAAGATACAAGGATCAAATCCTTAGAGGATTTAGTGATAATGCTGGGATATGATCCCACCAATGTGAAAGCAGCATAAGAGGTAATCAAGAGAAAGAATGCAAACATTGTTGCTTTGAGAAAACAACTTAAGCTTCCTTCTACAGAAGAGCCACAGATTAAAGAAATAGGACATCTAGAAAAAGAGAAGGAGAACATGTCCAAAATCATAATTGAACAGAATGCACAGATAGAAAAAATGGAAACCAAAATTGAAATGCTTTTAAAGGAAAAGGAACAACACGGAGCCTATGAATAAAACATTGTTCTTTCATTAGTTCCAGTGACAAAAATGCTAGTTACAGCAACACAAACAACAACATCTACATCAACAATGACTTCAGGAGTGGAAACTCAATCTACTGATTCAACAACAGACCTTGCAAAAGCATTGGAAGATTTATCATTTAAGGGACATAAACTTGAGAAACTGAGAACTCAGCTTAATAATTTGCAGGAGAAAAAACTAAAGGTTGATAATGTATATTTAGCTGAGTTGTAGAAGACACATAAGCTTACGCAAATAATTGAATTCTTAGAAAGCTAATCTATCGTAGCAGACACCATTACACAGGCTAAGAAACGTATTTGGATAGAAATAAATGAGGCTATCATTGATATATGGCCTTCAATTGAGATAATCTTTGAGCAACATGAACTAGTGCACAGAGCCAAAGAAGCAATAGACGATGTGAAGAAGGACTTGGGTTTAAAACCAGGAAAAGAAAATGCATTAATAAGGGTTTTGAATTCCAAAACCAAAGACGAACTGGAAGAATATAACATAGGGGATAGGACATAAAGTATTTTGGAAGTGAGAAGGATTCTCACTAAGAAAAATTTGATGTTGCAACTGGAAAACAAGTGCCATGACCTCGAATCAAGTATCCAAAGGTTTCACTGAAAATTCTCTGCGTTACATGGAAAAGGACTACCTAGATTAAAGGGAATTGGAGATAAATTGATTACTTTAGAAGAATATCAAAAGAAATTATATTCAATTGGTACTAGGGCTTCTACAGAAGGGATAATCTAGTCAATATGTCTGAGGGTTTCTTGAAGGAAAATGATGTCCACCCTCTCATGTTCGAGGAGTCTCTGGAAGGCTAGTTTTTTGGTAGGACTAGCCAACCCGCGACAATTAAAAGAGAGCCACTTCATGGAGAACCTGAGGGAATGGTGGTCTTAGCTCTAAGGACCCTGTCAATGGAGAGTTATCTACCCTCAGATACATCCAAACCAGCTTTGTGGATATCCTTGGACATATAAGAATGCCTGCCTCTTGTAGATTTGGATGGTTTCGGAGGGGGAACAATACCAAGTCTGCAAAAATCACCAGATGGTGATTTGACCAAGGAGCGAAGGAGATATGGATGGCTCAGATGAGAATCATTAGATGTATCAGATGAGGGAGATGTTGATGCATGTTGTAGGTGACTCTATTGTGCCTCTTTTTGTTTGGGTAAGTGCTCTTCCTTGGTCACTTTTTTGTATATTTCTTCCTATTGATGTGGTTGTCTTCTTTGTTGTCTTGTGCATGCATTTGGTCTTTGTTGCTGCTGTTGAGATTTGGATAGGAGTCATCATGTCTGCAGGTGTGCTGGAGCTCTTTGCTTGCCTGCGTGTTGAAGGAGAATTTATGGAGAACCTATTGTTGTGAGAACATGGGTTGCTACAGGGTTTCCTCTATTTACTACAAGAAATCCTATAACTACCTTTTTCATCATTTTTTTTTTGTTTTTGTTTTTTCACTTGGAGGAGGAATGGGTGGTGATGTAGGAGAGGAAGGATGGAAATGGAGGAGATGGAGTGGTAGGTGAGTGAGGTCAATGATGGCATGACCCTTGGACTCTCTTTTTCTATTTTTTTTAGTATTTTTATTTTTATTTTCTGGGTGGTTTTTGATGGACACAGAGGTTGGTATGATCATGAGCTAGTGTTGGGTGAGTGGTGGTGAGGTGTATGGTCCCTTCTTTCAACCTAGAAAAAGCATGCATCATCATTTTCCAATTGGAATTTCATTCCTATAGTGTTTCATGAGATCCTCTACTACTACAGGAAACTCTTGTAGAAACTATAGGAAACCTTGTAGAAGTGAGAAAACTCCATAAAAACTAGTTTTTGATGCCTAGAAGTGAGGATGGATGATGGATACATAGTAGGTATGGGAGAAATGAAGTGAATGGAGGAATAATGGGGTGATGCTTGGCTTGTTGTCCCCTTAAATTTGAGTCTTTTGTTTCCTTTAAAAACTTGCAAAAATCACATAATATTATTAGTGGGTAGGTTTGAGGTCCTTGCCATTGCATTTTTCTTTTTTCTTTACTCTTTTTCTTCCCTTTTTTTTGAAATACACATAGGTTGCCTCAAAGGAGGTTGTCAACCTGTCTGCCTACCCCAGGCACCTCAAGGGAGGTTTTCACCCAGGGATCTTTTTATTTTCCTTTTTTTCACTCTCGGGTTACCTCAAGGAGATTTTCAAACCAAAGGTTGGCCTTAGGTGCCTCATAGAGGTTTTCACCTAGGTCCCTTATTGTTTTTTCTTTTCTTTTTTCCTTTTTTCAAAATTTTCAAAAATAATAACAGTCTTCAAGAATTTCATGAGGTGGAAGCTGAGACACTTTCAATCACATTCACTCCCTTACTGATGGTACTGATGAACTTGTCCCTTGATAGAGGTCTTTTATAGGCTTTCAATCTCTATCCATTGACAAGTAAGGGGATACCTTCTTCATCAATGGTCCTTATTTGCATAGCCCCATTATCATGGCACTTTTCTATTAGATATGGGCCTAACCACCTGATCATTAATTTTACTTTGAAGTCCTTGAACTTGGAGTCATATAACAGAGCCCCATCACCTTCTTGAAAAAAATTGTCTTTGATGTTTTTGTCACGCCAAACCTTCCTTTTTACTTGAGTAACTTCTGTGTGTAAGAGGGCCTGCATCCTGAATTCATCTAAACCATTGAGTTGTAGCAGCCTCTCTTGTTATGACTTTTTAAGATCCAAATCCAATTGTGTTTCCATTCTCAAATTGTTGTACTCAAACTAAATGGACATTAGAGCCTTCTTCCCATAGACCATGTCATTAGGGGTGAAGCGAGTGGTTGTCTTCCAGGTTGTATTATAGGCCCAAGTGTCCTCCACTAGTGTGTTAGCCCAATATTTTCTCATGTTGCTCACAACCTTGGTGAGAATGCCTTCCAATGCTTTGTTGGTAACCTCTACTTGTCCATTATTCTAAGGATGTTAAGGAATTGGCTTCCTATGTTTGATCTTATGCTGCCTCAACATATTTTCAACCAAGTGTGAGGTGAATTGAGCTCCTTGAATAGTGAATAGCTCTCTAGGGTACTGAAACGTGTAAAATACATTCTCCCTTAAGAACTCGACCACTTTCTGTTGAAAATGCAACAAGATGATGGAGCTTAGTGATAAGAAGTCGCCTTCACTAAGTGGTCTTGCAGGCTATTTTTGGGGCAAAGTCTATTTTTAGACTATGTCTATTTTTAGACATATGGATCATGGTCTATGAGTTGCAGGATGCCATTTATGGATGATTGGTCATGTT
>APFE031253355.1:0-12248 GCA_000404065.3 Pinus taeda | reverse complement strand
AACTAAAGAATACATCAGTTAACTCAGTGCATGGACAGTTCAGTGGAGACAAGTGTTAGAGGTGAGTGAAAGGGAAAGACAGTTGTCAGTTGTGACTATAGTTGTGCATGAGATTTGCACAATCGGTGGATTGAGATTGCCAATGAGGTTTGTGTAGTGCAACACAAGGGAAATATGAGTTTGGATCAGCCATTCTCATCTATTCTCATGCAGGATTGCGCAGAGGAGGCAGGCAAGTAGCGGAGGAGATTTGAACCTATGATTGATTCAGATCTGAGCTAGTTTGTGTGTAACAGGTGGAGATAGTACTGAGTACTTGTGAGGAGTATTGCACTATGTATTGTTACATGTTCTTAATCAATATAATATGTAGATAGTTGGTGGTTTTCAGCTGTATGATTTCCCCGTGATATACTGTGTTGATATGTGTGATTGATGTTTCAATGTGCGCATGCGATTGTTTCTTTAATTCCGCAAATTGATGATCAACGTAGAGGAGGTTATGTATTATGCATGCATTCTGCAAATAGTGTATAATCAGGATAATCTCTGTGAATAAGTGTCATATTATTCAAAATTTCTAAACTTTCTCTTATGTTTCTACCTTAACAGCCTCGGTTTCAACCCACTTTGCCAAACAATCACTACGCACAATTATGTACTTTTTCTGCCTTGATGGTGGATCAATGGGCCCAATGAAATCCATGTCAAACTTTTGAAATGGCTCAAGAGTCACTTCAGGTTGCAAAGGCATTTCATCCCTGGGAGTAGGTTTCCCCATTCTTTGGCACTAGTCACATCGACTGGTGTATCTTTTTGCATCTTGGTGGAGAGTGGGCTAGTAGTAGCTAGCTTGCAGTACCTTAAAGGTTGTCCGCTTGGCTGCAAAGTGGCCTCCACAAGGCCCATAATGATAGGCCAGAAGGATGTCAAATACTTCCTCCTCCCTGACACATCTCCTCAAAATTTGATATGGGCATAGCTTGAAGAGATTGCCCCCAATCCAAGTGAATGGGGCGCTCTTTCTTATAATTATGCTCTTTTCCTTGGAGGACAAATTTGGAGGGAATTGTGCAACCACTAAGTAGTTGGATATGTTAGCAAACCATGGAGAGAGAACTAAAATAGAAAATAAATTCTCATCTGGTAGTTGATCATCAACCATTCCTTCCTCACTTGCAGGCAAAGTAGGGCTAGACAAAAAATCTGCAACTACATTTTCTCTACTAGGCTTACGAATGATAGTTAGATCAAACTATTGTAATAAAATCAACCATCTAATAATTCTGGCATTCACATCAAGGTTGTTCATCAAATATTTAATAGCAGCATGATCAGTATGTACAAAGGTCTCGTAACCAGTGATGTAGTGTCTAAATTTATTCAAGGAATAGACAACAACTAGGAGCTCTTTCTCATTCATAGTATAGTTCAATTCAGCCTTGGACAAATTTTTACTGATGAAATAAATGGCATAAGGCAATTTGTAACACACCCAACCACTTTGTAACACACCCAACCACCTAATTAAGGGACATTGTAGTTGAGATTTGTCTCTATGCAATCACCATATATGATATAAACATAATGAAAATAGGTAAAAAAGATATAAACCATAAAATAATATATCTATATATATATTTCAAAGTATACATGACATGCAGGGAAAATAATGCATAACTAAAAACAATTATCATTCAATGAGCACCAACTAGTTATAGACCTTATACATTCCTCCTTTCCATAAACTCTACTACTCCTACTCTCTCAATAGTGGGTCACCGCCAAGCCAGGGTCATGACTCCACCAACACAAGGATTTCCTAAATCTAGCTATGGTACACAACAATTACCAAACAAAAATACCCAAGGTAAGTGTTGACTAGGATAATCCTCTCTTCGGACAGAGACGATCCCTCTAGCCCAATGAGTGGGTGTAGCGACTGAAGTGACAATCAACTAGAAATACTCCTAAGTTATGAAAAGTAGAATGAAAGAGATGACCTACCTTGTTCTGATGCTAATCTGATTTCCTTTGTTAAGAACCTCAAACCGCCTGTGTTATGGGCTTGTTCTTGCTTCTTTTAGTGCTTATGTACCTGCACAAGTGATCAAGAGACAACAAAGCATACCAAAACCAATAGCAAATTCAATAACAACCTACTTAACTGATCAAGGAATGCCAAGCTAATACATACATGAACATATATATTTTGGGAAGATGAACCAAGAGATGTATACTGTTTAAAGAATAAAGGGGATATTACAACCATAGCCTTGATTTTGAAAGGCTCTCCTTGAGTGGTAATCCAAGTCCAAGCCAAGAACTTCTCTAAATACTTCTTCTCCAAGTCTAATGAATAGCCTCTAAGCACAAGCTCAGCATAGGGATGCAAATGGACATAGACCAACCATTTGGGAATGGGAGAAGAGGAATTTATAGGTTGGGAGAGGGAGTTAGGAATCCTCCAAAGATAGTATTAGGCCCACATCTGAAGGAGTTAGCTCATAGGGATAAGATAAAGAGGTCAATTTAGGAGGATTCAACCTCATCTATCTGAAACCACCTCCAGCTTGCCGCTTTGGAAGCTTCTATATCACGAAGCTTCTCATCCTCTTTGGGAAAATTACCTTTTTGGGATCATCATGGGTATGATAGGGAATAGAGCAACGCCATCGTGGGTCAAACATGGTGTAACAGGCGATCATCGCGGTTTTGAGCATCATCAAAGCGATGACCCTCATTTTAGGGTTTTAAGAGCTATTTCTTCAGGGAAAGCTCAAGAGATTTTCCAAGCAAAGTTAAAGGAGGGATCTAAGTTGTATACATGGATGAGTATACTATATAATGGTCATGTTTCAGGCACTTTGGGGTATTTCACAGGAAAGTGCAAGAGGCATGAAAAAATACTATGTAACAGATACCCATAAAGCATGAAGGCAGAACGAGGAGTGATGACTGAGATGCTTTACGAGCTTTTCGCAAGGATGAGGACACACACTGTCAGGAGACCTGCAAATCAAGGATGGATATACATATACATATCTGAGATCAAGAAATGAATCCACGGCATGGATGCAACCATCCAGATGATGAAGACTATATGAAAAGATCCATGGTATGGGCACAACCATCCAGATAACAAGGATCATCATAAATATAAAGTCTCACAATATTGTCACAACCATTAGTATAGCAGAAACATGTGTACTGTTAACACCCAGGTTGTTCTCTTTGACTCCCAAGAGAATACGGCCGGGGTAACCACTAACCAATCTTTGGGCTACAGCTTCTAGCCCAGCTGCAGTCAGAGAGGGCTCTCTCTATTCGGTTTGTCACTGCTTTCAGTGAGGGTCTTAGGCTAGTTATGAGGTTAGTTTTTTGGTTGTTTTTGTATGTTTGGTTGGGAGGATGATTCTGATTCCTTTAAAGTATATCAGCAGGGAAGATTAATCCATTGGGCAATGGGGTCTAGGACTGTTTTTTCTTGAAATCTTGATTTCGGTGAGGAGGAAAGCTACAGGGCCTGTGTGCATTTCATGAAACAAACTGTAAATATTGAGAATGAGGTGAATACAACTAGCAATGAGCAATTAAGATTTCCTTACTTAAGCTGTATATTTGTGAAAGAGGCTTGTTATCTAGGAGCAATTACTTGAATTCCTGAACAACAATACACAGTGATGATATGGTTATTAAAGGTAGCAGTTAAGAATTACGCTTTAAACACCTTATCAGCAGAAAACATATTAGATAGATTGGATTGAGTTCAGGGTAGTCAATGACCAAGTCCTGATACTATTCTTTCTCCTTACTATCTAGCTTTACAAAATGTGTAAAAAACATGAGATACATATGGAATAACAGGAAACACAGGTGAAATAAAGAGTCATGAGGAAAACTTATTTGAACCATGTAATGCACAGGAATCTTGCCACTCTGAGCCACACACCATCAAGAGATCAATAGACCAACATCTTTGAAGAAATCCCACTGCCTTTGTATTAAACTGTCTGAAAGTTTACAATATCAGAGATACAGAGAAAATATCAGGAGAATTTCTTACATCCGGAGTCCAAACCCTCCTCATCAAAATAAGGGGGAATATATAGAAGTTTGTTACAAAATATCTCAGGTATGAGTCATCTGAGCGGAAAAAATATCTCTTACATTTGGACAGAGAAAGTAGATGAGAAGTTATTACAATCTTTAACGAGCTATAAAAGCTATTAACTGCTGTCAGAGCAATTTTGACATCTGGAGCTTTATGGAGTTGGTTGAAGTCGGCTGAATACTTTGAATTAACTGCTGAGTGGCCTTTTGTGCAGCTGTGTGTCCTCTTGGTGAGCTGTCATGGTCCTTCTGCTGATTTTGCCATTTAAGTGCCTTAAATGTTTGCTTTATCCTCATGCTGTCCTGTATCTTCCATCCTTCTTAAACATTTCATTTAGTCTTGATCCTTCCGTACGAAAACTTATACAAACCATGAATTCTATTATGGGAACAAGCCTTTGTCTGCATGCTGAATTTCACATAAGTGTCTTGAGCAGAGTCATCTTGAGGGATGAGAAAATATCCATCTTCATTTCCATGTTATCCTTAACAACTGATTTCTGATCTAAGTCATCTGAGCTCTTACTCATATTATCTGCTTTAAAAGCATGTGGTCTTATAACTGTATTTGACCTGGGCTCCTGGTGACTGACTGACTGAAGCTAATGTGGCAGAATTCTGAGCATGGATTGCCACCACTCTTCCTTGGGCATCTGATGTCTTCTGATTTTTATTAAAGTTTCATCAGCCTCTGTGTATTTGAAGAAATTGGGAGGAGTCTCAAAAAGGTGATTAACTTCATTTTCAATGAAGAATAGACCTCCCAATTTATCATATAAATTTTGTCCTGATGGTGGCCCTTTATTTTCAGATGAACTGCCAGATGCAGTGATCTGATTCTCCATGTATGTCACCATTCTGTTGGCAAACTGATCTAGGGAAATCAGTTTTCCTTGACTGCTCAACAGACTGGGAAGGCCTCTTGCTTGCAGCTCTACCAGTTTGGCCCTGAACTCCTCCACATCTTTTGTTATATCAAAACATTTCCTCTCCACTGCTTGCACATAGCTTCTGAGTGTGAGTACCTTTTTGGTAAGGAGGACTGCTTCTGTCCTATTCGGAATGCCCATGGCTGCCAACTCCTCCTCCTCATGTCTGTTTAGGTAATCTACCATTCTGTTGGCCTGATCTGGCCTGTTTCTAAACACAGCTTTGGCCCTATCAATCTCTACCAGAGCTTGGCTTAGTAGTTCCATCTGCTGATGGATGGTCTTTATGGACTTCCATTGCTGGGAGATAGACTTGCTTTTTCTGGCCCATAGAATTCTCTTTATTTCGGCCAGGGCTGTTTCTAGGTTCAGCTCCTTTTCCAAAACCTTTATCCTGGCTGTCAGGGTCTTTATTTCCCTGCCCTGCTCGGCCACTGTCTGTTTAGATTTGTCATATTTTGCCTCCAACTCTGCCAATTTCTCCTTGGCTTTCTTTATCTCATCCACTTGGAGTTCCATTTGTTTGACAGCCTTAGTTATATCTTCTATGGATGGGCTGTCCTGTTGGCCTGTTGTTGTTCCTGCTGCCTCTGTTGTGGGGGCCCCTGTTGCTGTTGATGTTGCTGCTGTTGTTGAAGTTGTTGGAGGAGCTTGAGATGTGGATTCTCCCTGTTTATCTTGTAATGCTCCTTCCAGTTGCTTCTCCAATTCCCTTATCCTCTGATCCTGTTGTAACAGGAGGTCTAGCTGATCCTCCATCCTTTTCTGCTCTTGAAGCTCGGCCGTCTGAGGATGTTCGGTTTGTGGCAGTTTTAACCTCTTCTTTAGTGCCTTGAGGTCATCATCCTTTTTCTTCATGAGGGCCTTAACTCCTGTTGGGTCATTAGGATCATGCCCCATGTCAACAATAATGTCCTCGAGGGTCTTTATTCTGGTGTCCTTGGCCTTGGAGGACATTCTTTCCACATCTAGCTGAGTGTTGGTATTTTTCAGTGATTCCTTCAGCTCATAGGCCAATGTGGCCTTTTCCACTAGGGTGGCATATACCATTTCTCCAGCCTGCTTGTGGAGTTCAATTTGGTCCATTGGATGTATATTGCTGGCCAGGACCTCCACCCTTGTCTTGATATAATCTGCAACACTTTTAGGCTGCGGCCCCTTGGGTTTAAAGTGGCTGAAGATCATCTTTTCTTGTTGGATGTCATAGATTGACATCAGCCTTTCTTGCATGGTCGGTGTAGCATCTATGAATTGTTTGTACACCTCCTGCCTCAATAGCTCATTTTGAGCCTTAATTTCTATAAAAGAAGCCTTGGTGCTCTTAGGCTTCTTGCTCTGCTGGGATTGGGAGGCCACCTCAAAACTGACTTGTAAGTTTTGCTCCTGCTGAAAGGAGCTTGTTCCTGTTTGCTGGCTGCTCTCCTTGTCTTTTTCAATATTTAAGACATCCTCAGTGATGTCTTCTACTTCAGGGGAGTCTGCCCTTTGCCTTTTAGCCTCTGGCTGGTCTGAAGGTCCACTGAGAGGAGTGGACTCTTCTCTGTTTCTTTTAACTCCCCTTTCTTCATGTGCCGGGGTCTATAAGACTGGGGCACTGGACTGCTGCGTTTGTGGAGGTGGAGTTTGTAGTGCAGGGGTCCCTGGCAGCCCATTCTGTGGCTTTTCCACTTGTTTCTACTGCTGGCCTGACTGCTGATGGCCTGTTGGCCTGTCTCCAGCTGAGCCTCCTGACCTGTTTCCTCCTCAGCCTCCTGCTCTGTTTCCTTCTCTTTCTGCTGCTCTGCCTGCTGTTGAGCCTGTTGCTCTGTCTGCTGTTCCGGTTGCTCATCCTCTGCTCCCAATATGCCTTTACCTTTACCCATGGCTGACGTTGATGTTGCAGGTGCTTGAAGTGCAATCGTTGTTGCTGAGGTCCCTTGTCCTACTGAGTAAGGCAATAATAAGGGTACCTGCTACACATAATCTAGGTCAATAGTTTTTTCAAGCTCCTTGACATTCTTAAGCATTCTCTCTTCCTCAGTTAAACTCTCAGCTAGAGTGTCTGGTTGCCATTCTTGCAAATTGGCATATTGTTCTATATGAGGGTATTGGCAATGCTTAATGGCTAGGAGCCTATACTTAGTTCTCCTAGCCGAGATGACTCCTTGAGGGTCATAAGGGACCCACCGAAAGCTATAAGATAGCTTGTATTTGTCCTTTAGTATCAGATCTGCGTCCTCCCATCCTTCCTTTCTATTCATGATGAAAGGGCCCATTTCACTTTTGAAGCTGAGGTGAGCCTTTTTCTTGGAGCCATGGAAGTGGGTGAGGTTTGATTGAATCAATTGTCTGTAATATTCAAGTGCAAATAACCTCATTGGCACATATCTTGGGAGCCTATATGGGCAGATCTCACATCCATAGATCCTGAAGACTGTATGGTGCTCATATAGGTACCAGTCACCTATTTTGTTTTTCTTGGAAAGCTGCAGAGCTTTCTTTATCTCACCGAACACTCTGGGAGGTGGGGACTTCATTAACATGCAGCAGAGTGGGTAGACAAATTGGTCAACAAATTCGCAATAGGTATAGGGTGAAATTGTGACTTTGTGATAGACTGATGTCCAGAAGATAACAGATCTTCTTTCCCCTGTATGGTCCAGCCTTCTGACATAGCATGGAAAGTTTTCAGAGTGATAGTACATGAACATATGGTAAAGGTAGGCTGAATACCTGAAGACCCCCTGTCTGTCCACTTTGGTTAGCTGATCATGGATCCTGTTGGCTATGAATTTGGCAAAGTTGTACTTTTTGGCAGGGGGTTGATATGGGCTGTATACAGATAGCATTGCTAGCATGCCTCTGTCCACATGCTCACTGTTTGGTAACCCAATACATAGGCTATCATGTCCAGTAATAGCCTGCCCACATCGTTGAATTGATCATTCAGATAGGGAGGGGGCCCTGTGGTCTGGCATTCAGGTTTCATGAAGTTTCTGCTGATTTTCTGTAGTTCTTCATCAGTCAATTTGTCACCAGCGTCCATCAACTGATTCATGGAGAATGGGATCAGCAACTCTGTCTGATCAAAATGTAACATTTTGTTGATGGACTCAGCATTGATTTGAAATAGGATCCTCCCTGATGAGGTGCTGATAGCTCTATGCTCTGCATCATAATGTTCAGCACAGAGGTGAATGATTTCAGGGAAAACATTCACAGCTGGGAGACAGTAGTAGGGCAGGTTTGACTCCCAGACCCCATATGTGCCATGTCCATCCTTGTGGTCTTCCCTTAACCTACTAAAGGTCTGCAAAAAGTCCCTGCTCCCTTCAAAGTCTCCAATGAGACTATCCTTATCTACTAATGTCAGGGCTTCTAGCTGTTTGTTTGTTTGACTCTGTGAGGCCACACTGATGGATGAAGTTGCAGGAGACGCCATGATAGAAGCTGGTTTGTGGAGAAAGGGGCAGAGATTCAATCAGTGTTTAAAGGGCTTTTGACTTCAACACAACTGTTAACACAGTGAGGTATTCCTTCGCAGAGAGAGTTGCAGGCTGGATTATCTGTTTGCTGTGGAATTCACAGGGTGTGAATTGTCAATGTGAAATCTGCAGGGTTATTCAGGTTTCTCTGGTCTAACAGCAAGTGGGCTGTACTGGCAAAAGGGAACAATGCCTAGTACCTCGGGAAGGATTTCGGGGTTTTTAGCCCGCGAAACGAGCACTGTTTACTGAATTGTGGTTTTAGGGTACTGCAGGTTGCTTGGCTGGCTTTATGTGACAGGCAGAACTGTAATTTGAAGGTTTTTAATGGTGCCAAATGGTGAATTTTACAGAGAATTTACAATGCATGGGCGAAGTGGGGAAACCGGCTAAATACCTGGAATAACCAGCTTGGACACTTGCGAGCTGAGCTGTGGAGGCTTGGCACCGTGAATTCTGGACTTTCAACGGTCGGAATCTTCAAATTTGCTGTCTGGATCAATTTTCGCGGCAGCTGGTTGTTTAACGGCTCCTTCTCTTAATCACGTGAAAATGACTAAAAACGGCTTATTAGGCCGGTTATAACGTTGAATTTTGCAAAATAACGCGATTGGCGCTTTTCCGCCGATGACGTCAGCATGACGTCATGGTGGGCCCGCCGTACGGTGGTGACGTGGCGCTGACGTGAAGGCCAGGGTGGCGGGACACGGTGGCAGGGTGATGCGGTGGCAAGACTGCGTGGAGGTTGACGGGGCGCGGGGGCGGACGGAAGTGAGGTGACGTCAGGGTGACGTTGTGGTGACGTGGGGGGGGAGAGCGGTAAGTGGAGAGGTGGTAAGCGGGTTCCCCGCACCACTTTTGGAGCAAAGGCGGTAACGGGGAGAGGGCTCCGAACATCCTCAGTGCCCGCCACGCGTCCTCGTACGGGCCCAAAACCGCTCTCCCCGGACGTTAACGGTCGGCAGATCGGGGCGCGATATCGACCGCCCACCCTTGGATCTCGACAGGCGGAGATCGGACGGCTGGCGGGTCCTCCGACTGGTCGTGCATGTTTGGAAGGGGCCCGCTCGGCCATTAAAATATTCAATTAAATAATATGCCGGGAACCTTAGGATTAGGGGTTTTTTGCGGGTTTGCATATGGTTCGGGCAAAAATCATTTATAAGGCGCAAACTATAGGAGAAGGGTCAAAACGGGTTTTATGAAATATGAAGGGAAAATAACCCCCTGACCTTAGGATAAGGCGGGGGAAGGGTGATTTTGCAATGTTTTCCGCCCCTTTGGGTTTTTCAAAGGTTTTTCAAAGGTTTTTGAAGGTTTTGAAGGTTTTTCAAGGCAAAATGGCACTTTGGGTAGGGAAACTGGTTTCAGGGGGAGAAAAAGGTGAGTCATGGGTTCTTGCCCTTGACCAGGTGTCAATTCAAGTCCCAGGGAGAGAATATTATGGCTATAGTGCCAGGGAGGGGATATTTATGCATTGTGGGGTTTATACACCATGGTGTTTATAATAATAGGGATAGAGGGGTATAAGGAGCTAAATAGTAGAGTTAGCTGTTAATATGGAGGGAACATATGAGTGAGGGCTAGTTCAACCAAGTTTTCTTTGAAAATAACTTGAAATTAGGAGTAGATCAAAATGAAAAGATTTTTGCACAAGAAATGTGGCTTCTTAAAGCCATAAGAATGTAAAACATTTGAATTTCTATGCTTTGTGCAACTTGGGGAAAGGGTGTTAGTAATGAGTGAAATACAAATGAAAACAAGGGAATTAGACATGCTCCAGAGTGCTGCTCTTCCTGCAGATGTTTTAGCAACTTTGATCTTGAAAGAGACACCATTTCTGCAACCCCATCTACCTACCCAACTAGTTCTCCTAGCATTTTTTGTTCCTTCTTGGAGGGTGCACTTGGACTTGCAAACCCTTTGAATGCCTTTTCTTTTCATTGGCTTTTTGCTTGCCTCTCCTATCTAATGCAACCCTTATTCCTTCCAAGGTCCCAGATTTAGCAGTTTGGAACCTTAAGCTTCTCTACCTATCTACTGATCTGCCAAGATTAAACAGTTTGGACAGATATCATTCTCTATTCTGCAACAAGGAAATTGAAAACATGGCATGATCCAGATTAGACTGTTGGACCACCCATCAAAATTGAGTTCTTATCAATACTGGTACAGACATTGTCTTCTTAGGGAAATATGGGATCTTTGCATTTGTCAAAGCAGAGCATATTTGGACCTTTGATATCCAATCATGAAATATGAAACCTATTGGTATAGGTATCCAACAGTGGCTCCACATGGGGATGGTTTTTCTCTTGGAAAGACCAAGAACAGCAGGTCAGTGTGCCTGGGTCCTTTGGCTGCTTCTCTGAAACTTTGAAATTCTGTCACCATAAATTCCTCAAAGTACAGACTGATGAAACAAAACACAGAATATCTTTCAATTCCACTCGCTAGCTGTAATGCCCTTAAAAAATCTTACCTTCACGCTTCAAAAACAACAATATATACAACACATACAGAGCCTCTATACAACAAACTATGTACAAAACAGGCCAGCTCTACTCATGGAAGGTAATCAAAATAGTGCTTGAGCATCCTGCCATTGACAGGACCTTCATCTAAGTCAGTTTTGTCCAAATCTTGCAGAAAATAGGTATTATTTCCTTGCACAGCTTGTACTAAGAATGGTCCTCTCCAAAGGGAGTCAAACTTTCCATGTTTTCCTTTGCTCTCCCTCCTTGAATCCCACTTGAGGACCTTGTCACCAATGTGGAAATCCTCTGCTTTGGTCCTTCTGTCAAAAGCCTTTTTAAGCTTTTCTTGTAACACTTGAACTCTATTATAAACTTCCTCCCTGGTTTGTTGCAAACAAATAATCTGATTGATCCTTCTTTGCATGCCATTGGGCTCAGCTTGGCACTCCTGGAGTATCTTCATAGCAGGGATTCCTAATGATGAAGGGAATTTAGCCTCTGAACCATAGACTAATTCATAAGGGCTGACCCCAATTGACCTTTTAGTTGTTAATCTGTCTGCCCATAATGCATTGACTAGTTTCTTGTGCCAGTTTTTCTTGTTCTCCTCCAATATTTTCTTGATCATATTTATCAAACTTTTGTTTGAAGATTCTGCCAGCCCGTTGCCTTGGGGATAGTATGCTGTGGAATGGCCCAATGTAATATGAAATTTATGACAGAAATTGACCATTTTTTTAGATCTGAATGCAGCAGCATTATCTGTTATTATTTTGTCAGGGCATCCGAATCTAGCCAGTATGTTTGTCTCTAAGAATTGTATAATGGTGGAGTCATTTGCTTGTCTGCATGGGATTGCTTCAATCCACTTTGTGAAGTAATCTGTTGTTGTAAGAATCCACCTGTGCTGGCCTGAAGAGGAAGGATTAATTTCACCAATGAAATCCAAGCCCCATTGCTGAAATGGTCTCTCTGTTGCAATAGGCCTCAGGGGTAGAGGCAGCAGCTGCCTTTTTCCTTCAAACACTTGACATTTGTGACATGTAGTGGTAAATCTCTTGACATCAGCAAAGATAGTGGGCCAGTAATATCCAGCTCTCAGTATTTTGTTCACAGTGGATTTCTAGTAAAGATGCCCACCACAATCTCCTGCGTGAAATTCTTCCATGATCTTGTTGGCTTCACCTTCAATCAGACAATTTAGCAAGATGCCCTCATGGTTTCTCCAAAACAAATTTTCTTCCATGACACAGAATTTTGAGGCT
>APFE031253349.1:144678-181189 GCA_000404065.3 Pinus taeda | reverse complement strand
ATTCATTAAACAATTATTCAAACCTTTGTGTGGTTGGGTTAAGGCCTTCAATCTAGAATTAATATAGGATATTATCATTAGAACCCAAGACATGTAGGATAGAGTACCAAAGAATAAATTCTCTCCTAATCCCTTCCTTCCTTAGAATAACAAAGACAAGAAGCCCTTCTAGAAGGAGTGGACTAGAAAAGGCAAATTGGATAATGAGACTCAGAAGGAACTGAGAAGGAATAAACCCTTCTTTAGCTATAAAGAGCCTTGGGAACCGAGTCACAATTGTATGGTGAATGGAAAGGAACATTACATAGGGACAAAAGGAGCTAGGATAGGCTTGTGGTGATGAGCATAATGGCATGAATGATGAGTAGCCACATGTGGAGACTAAGGGTGGAACTATACTTTACTCTATTGGGAATACATATATATCACTTTTTCATGGTCATGGGAGTAGTGAAGGGACAACATTTCATTTTATTGATTGATGGCAGGGAAAAACACAACTTCATTGACACAAATCTAGTGGTGAGGAAGAGCGTTCCCAAAAACAATGAGGGATTCAATGTTGTGGTAGGTGATGGGTATGATATGATATACACAACAATGGTTCTACAAATGGAGCTAATGATGGGTAGATACACTATGACCAATGACTTCTACATGGTTGAACCGGTAGACATTGATGTGTGTTAAGTGGATTTATTCTATAGGGAAACACTCAAAGAACTACAAAATAATGGAGATGGAATTCACTGTAGAATATGGTAAGAGGGTAGTTCTGAGTGGCATGTCTAATGGACCCCTAATATTTTTAAAGCCAAGTGAATGAAAATCATATCCAGAATGGAAGCATATAACTATGAAATAAAAACCTTTGAATAATAGTCAATGTTGCTATGGAGAACTTCAGTTGGTTTTTAGCAAACATGATCGAGCTTTTTAGGGGATCGCTTAATGGAGTCCCCTTGATAGAGGATTTGAGCACACCATTGAGTTATAAGAAGGGTCCAAACTTGTAATAAATACTCCACACAAGCACCCAAAAAAGTTCAAAGATGAGATAGAGAATGAAATCAAGGAGTTGTTAGAGATGGGACACATAAAACCCAACTCTAATCCATTCACTTCTTTAGTAGTCTTGGTTAAGAAGAAGGATGGAAATATGAGGATGTGTATTGACTATCATATTCTTGTTGGGTGTGTGTTATATTCTTTCCACGACTAGATTCAAGCGTTGTATGTTGTGCAAGGTGTAGCGAGGGGTTCACAGGGGTTGTGGTATCCCCCCCATTGGGGGATTTGCACAGGGGCGGCAACCCCCCTCCACAGGGTTGGGGCACCGCCCTAGGAATTTATTTTTTATCCAAAGACAAGGATGGGGAGCAGACCTAAAGAAGGTGGTTGGACCTACCCATGGTTTTGTGCATGGGTTTGGCACATGGTTTTGAGCATGATGGTTTTCTGCCCATGATATTTGTAGATCTGGTCAAGGGAACTATGATTATGTTCTAATCGATGGTTATTGGATTGGCGTTTATGAATACTTTGACATGTATATATATGTATTGTATCTTTGAAAGGAATATAATGAAAAACCAATATGGTAGTCTCGGCTTTGGGATCGAGGGGAAAATCTCTGTGTATATTTTTTTATGTTCTATCTAATGTATATTTTTCTATTTTAAGAATTCATTTGCAAGCAATTTATGTGTGGGATTAAAACCTACATTTGGTATCAGAGTTGTTTCGGCTTCAAGGAGATGCATTTGTTGCTAAGGATTTTTTCTCGGGCTTGTGCTAGACCTTGTTGCAGTGGGAGATTTGTGGGATCGATTCTTGCAGTGAAAGAAGATGGCGAATAGTGGAGAGATAGAGATCAATGGACAAAGTTTTGAGTTATGGAAGCTCAAGATGGAGGATTTTTTGGTGGATAAATATTAGTGGATCATAGTAGATCCAGGTACTAAACTAATGACAATGTCAGCATAAGACTACTATGAGTTTGATTGGAAGGTAAAGAGCATAATACAGTTGTGTATCTCAAATTCAGTATTGTTGAATGTATCAGGAGAAGCTACGTTTAAGGCTTTGTGCGACAAGTTAGGTACTTTGTACCAATCTAAGTCTCTGGTGAATAAATTGTTCCAACAGAAAAATATGTATAATCTAAGGATGAAGGATGAAGACTCATAGAAAGAGAATATCAATGCCTTTAACGATGTGGTAAGCCAGTTGTTATCTATTGATATAAAAATTTCACGTGAAGATAAGTCTGACACTTTTCTATGTTCTCTACCAAATTCGTTGGATAGTCTAGTTCTTGCAATAGATATCAATACAACTACTTTGAATTTCAATGAAATAGTCTCATCCTTGTTGTCAGAGAAGATGTGAAGGAAAAATATGGAGAGACAAAATGGAGATGCCTTTTTTGTATGAGGATGGTCCCAAAAAATAAACAAAAAAAGTCCTTGAGTGGGAGATCTAAATCTAGAGGGAGATATAAATCTCTAGGAAGACCAGTAAAGGTGTGCTAGAAATCCAAAAGGGAAGGGAACTACAAAAAAGATTGTAGATATAAAGCTACTAAGAAAGGAAAGGGATATGATGATGCTCCTTCTACAGAGGAGAAAACCACCTCAGATGAAGGTGGGAATGTGTACTTGGATTCTTTTTCAAGTACACATGTATATCATGAGGCATGGTTGATTCATTCAGGTGCATCCTTTCACTTCACTCCCCATAGGGAGTGGGAGTGGTTCTATGAAAATGAGAAATATGATGGTGGTGATGTCTTCTTAGGGGATGACAGGAAGGCTAGAATCATCGGGCGCGGAAAATTCAAGTTGAAGTTGCAAGGTGGAAGGATTAGAAAACTTCTTGGTGCTCTGCATATTCTTGCATTGGCCATAAATCTTACTTCTGTAAGAAAGATGGATGATGCAGGTGTAAAAATAGTGTTCGAGAAATATTCCTACAAGATGGTTCAGGGAGAACTGGTATTGATTCAAGGAGTTTGGGTTGGAACTTTGTACAAGCTTCTAGGTAGCATTGTTATTGATGGGTGCAACAGTTTTGGGATTCATGAATGTGAAGCAGAAAACCTAGTGGTCTCTAGAGAAAATACCATGTTATGGCCTCAAATTCTTCGAAATATTGGAGAGAAGGGCCTTCAAATACTTCATTGTAATGGTATGGTAGAAGCTATGTCTAATTTTTATCTGGATTTTGATTTATGTGAACATTGTATTTATGGGAAGAAAAATTGGGTGATTTTCACCTCAGGTGCTAGGAGGGAAAAAGGGATATTATAGCTTGTGCACAGTGATGTGTTTTGACCTGTTTCAGTTCCATCACTGGGTAGTTCTATGTACTATGTCTCATTTATAGATGAATTTTCAAGGTATACATGGATATATTTCCTCGGGAACCAATTTGAAGTCTTTGATAAGTTTAAAGAATTTAAGGCTCTAGTGGAAAATCATACAAAGAAGAAGATCAAGGTGTTGAGGAAAAATAATGGTGGAGAGTTTTTCAAGAAGGAATTTGAAGCGTTTTGTAAGAATATTGGTATAGCACGATAGAATACTACTCCATACACACCTCATAAAAATGGAGTTGCAAAAAGAATGAATCGGATGTTGATGGAAAAGGCAAGAAGCATGCTCAGTGGTGTTTGTTTAGGACAAGAGTTATGCACAGAGGTAGTGGATACTGCATGTTACCTAGTTAACAGACCACCTTCATCAATGTTGGAGGATAAGACTCCATGTGAGGTATGGACTAGTAAGAAACCCTTTCTTTCACATCTGAGGGTCTTTGGCTGTGATGCATATGTACACATTCCAAACGAGCATATTTATTGGGTGTAAGGATGGTTTAAAAGGTTATAAGATATGGAATCCAGAAACAAGGAAGGTTGTGTACAACCGAGATGTGGTTTTTAAAGAGGTGAAAGATGTTATTAAACTTGAGAAGATAGAGTTTGATCTAAAGGAGGAAGAATCAAACTCTATAGTAGAACAAGAATCAAAAGAGGAAGAGCCACAAACTCTGGTTTTGAGAAGATCAGTTCAAGAAAGAATTTAGCCAAAAAGGTATTGTCCTTTTACTTTTTGTTCAAATTTTGTTCTATATATTATTGATGTGATCCCAGAACTGTTAGGGAGGAAGTGGATTTAGAGGATGGAAAACTATGGAAAGAGGCCATGGTTGATGAAATGACATCTTGGGACAAAAGTGAGGCTTGGGATCTGGTGGATTTGTCAGCTGGAAGGAAACTCATTGGAAACAAATGGGTGTTGAAGAAGAAGATGAATGCAAAAGGTGAAGTGGAGAAATACAAAGCTCGGTTGGTAGCAAAAGGTTATTCTCAGGTGTCAAGAATTGATTTTGGTGATATTTTTTCTCTTGTTGCCAAGTTAGCTTCTATTAGATTACTTTTTTCTGTTGTTGATGCTTTTGATTTTGAGGTAGAACATATGGATGTTAAGACAACATTTATTCATAGGGATATGGAAGAACAGATATGCATGAATCAGCCTTAGGCTTTAAGCTGAAGGGTAAGAAAAAACTGGTATGTACATTAAAAAAGTCTTTGTATGGGTTAAGATAGTCACCAAGGATGTGGTATCAGAGATTTGATACATATTTAAGAGGACTTTACTTCACAAGAAGTAAAGAATATCATTTTGTGTATTTTAAATTAATTGGTGACCATGTTATTTATTTGTTCTTGTATGTGGATGATATGTTGCTAATTGGAAATAACAAAGAAATTATCTAGGATTTGAACACCCATTGTCCTCCAAATTTGATATGAAGGATCTTGGTGCTGCAAACTATATTTTGGGCATGGAAATTAAATGATATTGGGCAAAGAGGAAGCTTTGGTTAAACTAGAGGAAGTATGTCGAGACAATATTGCAGAGGATTAATATGTAGAATAGTAAACTGATGAAGGTTCCTATTCCTATAGGTGTAAAGTTATATGTTGAATATTGTCCTAAGACACAAGAAGATGAAGAGGACATGTCCCATGTTCCATATTTGGGTGCAGTTGGCAGCCTGATGTATGCAATGGTATGTACCAGACCAGACATTATACATGCAAAGGGAGTATTGAGCAAGATTATGCCGAAACTAGGAAAGGAGCATTGGATAGCAGTAAAGTGGATTTTTAAGTATTTTGATGGCACTAGTGATTATGGTTTGTGCTACCAAGTTAGACCAGGATTGGACAAAGTTTTTGACACTCATGGCTTTGCTGATGAAAACTAGGTTGGAGATTTGGATCAAAAAAGTTCTACAAGTGGGTAAGCCTTTAACCTATTTGGAGGAGCAGTCTATTAGATGAGTAAGAGACAGTCTGTAGTGGCACTTTTAACTATAGAGGTAGAATACATGGAATCCACTCATGCAAGAAAGGAAGTAGTTTGGCTATAGAGATTGTGTTCAAGCATTGGGTTGGTACATTGAGCTATATGGATAGACTGTGATAGCCAAAGTGCAATTTTCTTAGCAAAGAACCCTGCTTATCATTCAAAGAAAAATGACATCGATATTCAATATCACTTTGTGAGGGATATGGTTGAAGACAAAAAGGTGTTTATGTTAAAGGTGGACGCTTTGAAGAATGTTGCAGATGCATTGACGAAGTTTGTGAGCACTGAGAATTTTTCTTGGTGTAGAGAAATAATGGGAATTATAGGGTTGGACCAATGACTAAGCTCTCATGTGACCCCCTCTGTGGAAAGAAAAAAACAAGTGGGATAATGATGGGTGTGTGTAATATTCATTTGATTACTAGCTCCAAGTGATGTATGTTGTGCAAGGCACATTGGGGGGGTCATAGGGGGGTGGTAGCCCCCCTTGGAGGAGGGTTTGAAGGGGGGTGGTAGACCCCCTGCACGGGGTCCAGGGCAGCATCCCATGATTTTTTATTTTTTTTATGCAAAACCAAGGATAGGGGGTGAACCCAAAGATGGTGGGTGGACCTACCCATGGTTTTGTGCATGGGTTTTGCACATGGTTTTGAGCATGATAGTTTTTTCCCTATGGTATTTTGTAGATCCAATCAAGCAAACTACGGTTATGTTCTTTTTTAGGGTTAGTGGATTGGGGTTTATGAATGCTTTAGCATGTATATATATATATATATATGTATTGTAACATTGAAAGGAATATAATGAAAAATCAATCTTGTAGTCCCAGTTTTAGGATGTAGGGGAAACCTTTGTGTATATTTATTTTATGTTCTCACCATTGTATATTTTTTTGTTTTAAGAATTTGTTTGTAGGTAATTTCTATACAGGGTTAAAACCTACAGTTATGAATTAGAAAAAAAATCAAAAACATGTATCCCATTCCCAATTTCAATAAGTTATAGGATAAGTTGCATGGGGAAGTATACTTCTCAAAGATTTACCTTTGATCAGGATATCACCAAATCAAGGCCAGGTCGTAGGATGTTCACAAAAATATCTTTAGGTGTCATTATGGGCACTATGAGTTCTTGGTCATGCCATTTTGGTTTACCAATGCATGTTCCACATTCCAGTCCTACATGAACCACATCTTCAACAAGCATCTATGAAATTTTTTGTTGGTGTTCTTTAATGATCTCCTTATATACAATAGGAGATGGGAGGATCACTTGAGGCATTTAGATGAGATATTGGGTATTATGTGGGAGTATTAATTGTATTTTAAGGCATCAAAATGTTAATTTAGTCTAATAGAGATTCTAATTTTATGCCAAGTGATTAATGCATAAGGGGTGTAGGTACATCAAGAGAAGATCCATACCATATTCGATTGACCACTTCCTAGGACCCTTACAGAGTTGCAAGGATTCTTTGGATTATGTAGGTATTATAGGTACTTTGTTAAGGTTTTGTGTAGTTTTTTGCACCCATAATAGATATTACCAAGAAAGGTGCATTTATATGGATAAAGGAAGCTCAACAAACATTCAACAAGCTCAAGGAGGTTATGAGCACTTGTTAAGTATTAGCACTTCCTGATTTTAATTAGCCCTTTGTGTTTTAGTGTGATGCTTTGTAAGAGGGTGTAGTAGATTCCTTGATTTAGAATAGACATCAAATAGTGTTTGAGAGGAAAAATATTGGGGAACGAGAGAGGATCTACTCCATATAAGACAACAATATGCTTTCCATTATACATAATTTGGTAAAGTTCAGACAATATTTGGTTAGTGGTAGATTTTTGGTTAGGAATGACCATAATAGTTTGTGGTATTTCCTTGAACACATGACTCGAATGAGAGGCAACGAAAATAGGTGAGCAAGATACAAGTTTATGATTCTGGAATTAAATATATGAAGAGAAAGAAAAAGATTTTTTTTGATTCCCTTTACAGGAAATAGACAACATGTTCCCTTATGGATATTTCAGTTTATTTGAAATCACACCCATTGATGGAATATTCCAAGAATAAGCTTGCTTGTTAGTTGATGGACAGTGAAATTTAGGATGGCAGGTACAAAGTGGTGGATGAAATTATCTTCTACAAAGGTAGAATATACTTAGTCCTTGAGTCTGAACTTAAGGAGAAGATTATGAGGGCTACTCATGATACACCTTTTGAAGGACACCCTGGATACTTCAAAACTTATACGAGAGTTAGAGAGAGGTTCTCATGGAAGGGCCTCAAGGACGATTTTTTGTGACATGTGAGGAAGTGTATGACCTTTCAGCAGAATAATTCAAAGCATACTCATCCCATAGTTTTATTGAAGCCTTTTTCAATTCCAGAATAGAAGTGGGAAAGTGTGTTGATGGATTCCATCACATGTCTATCAACGGTGCAAGAACGAGATTACATTAATGTAGTTGTTGATCAATTGACCAAATTCATGTATTTATTCATGATTTCTTTAGAGCATAAGGTAGCACAGGTGGAAAAGTTGATTTCTAGGGAGGTGTTTATGCTCCATGGGTTTCTTAAACTCCTTCATTTCTAGATTTGGTGTTTAGGGAGTAGGGCTCCTGAAGCGAAAGATTGGACACAAGAAATCCAAGGCATCATTAAGATCCTTAAGGAAAAATTGCAAGCCTCCTAGAACCGACAAAATATGTATGTAGATAGGCACAGGTTGAGCACAATTTTGAGTTAGGAAAATTTGTTTCCATGACGTCACATCCATATAGATAGTCTTCTTAGAAGAAAGTTGGTATAGGAAAGTGTAAACCATGCTCTTATGGTTCACTCTTATGGTCCCTACAGAGTAATTAAGAGAGTTGGGGAGGTAGCTTACGATCTTGAGCTACTAGAGGGGAGCAAGATTCATAATGTTTTGTATGTAGCATGCCTCAAGAAGGAATTTGGACAACAAGTTATTACTTCAACGTAGTTACCCCATTGGTGAAGGACGGGAAGCTTATATTTATCATAAAGAATATTTTGGAAGTCAAGGAAAGGAAATTGAGGAGCAGAGAGATTAGAGAGTATTTTATCAGGTGCAAAGACTTGGATATTTAATTTAAGGGTGAAACCCTTGATCAATTTTTTTTGGTGGTGAAACCAATCCACCCTATTTGATTATAAGGAAATATCACTCGGATCTTTCACAAGTATTTATTGTTGAAGATTCATATCAGTACCAAGTCATTAGTATAGCCAAAGATTATGGGATTTTTGGAGGTCATATTCTTTCATATACAGTTCGTGTGAGGAAAAGGGGGTCGATTACCTCAATTTCAAAATATGGGATCACTTGAGGAGGTCGTACCATTTATTATCAACAAGTTGATGGTATTTTTTTGAGGGTAGGTTCAGCCCATAATTTTGTTGCCCTATCTAACACGCCTTTTTTCAACAATTCAAGCCATCATTTGTTGGGTTGTGGCATGAAAAGGGAGGGTTGAAATAGCCATCAAATCTGCTCCAATATAACAATTTACAATAGTGTAAGGGGACATTTCAACATTTTCATCATCTCCTATTTTCCTAGAAAATCATGCCATTATCTATTGCTATTTATGGACTTCCAAAAATATATTTTTGTAACTCAAAAGACTACTCCAACATTTAATTCTAGGTCAAATTAATAAAATAGATCAGAATATATTGGTTGAGTTTGTTTTCTATGGTATTTTTTGTTGTGGTGTGATGGTTGAGTTATTTTCTTAGAAATAATGCATTCTATAGTACAATATCAATAAACGTATATGTTATATTGGTTGAACTTATTTGTCTTGATCTTCTATTTTAGGTCTATTGGTTGATTTCTTGTCTAGAAACAATGGATTTTACAACATATTTTTGGCCCTTTACCATATGATTAGGATAATATGATATATATGTACAATTACATTACAAAATAAGGGTGTTAAATTTTACTTTCCTCATTATGACAAGGCTTACATCACATGACAATGCCAAATGAGGAATAAAGCTACGAAAGTGCTCATGTTAAGACTCAAAACAATTGAGAAAAATTAGGATGATAATAGTTGGTCCTCCATGTAAGAGGTCATGAGAAAATCATATGGTTGAGATACATCGCACGTTTCTTTCTACAAAACCATGAAAAATGAATCAAACAAAAAGTGGTGAAGTCGAAGAGAGAGGACTACCCACGAAAGGGCCTTGGAGACCTACGTGTGAATAACCAAAATTGTGGTAATGTGTGCACATAATCTCAATATCAACAAGGTATGCCTACCCATGCTCATGAAACTATCTCAATGCAATATGGGATCTTGGAATTAGGGGGCTAAATCAAAGTACACTTGAGAGTAAACTATGTAATGCATCATAAAACTTGGGTCAAGGAGAACACAATTTGTTTTGAATACATAAATGTCAATGATATCAAATTTGGTTAAATACATTTGAAGGAATAATATCACTTAGAGGGGTGTCAGATAATAATAATTGAATCCTTGTTGAGCAAGAGAGGTGTTAATATCTTAAATGAGCTAGTAGGAAGGAAGCTCATCACAAGTGGCTCAATATATCTATGAAATAGAGAGAAAAATATCTATGGAACTACAACTAAAGCTAGTTCACAATCAACAATAATAACTAGAGCATATAAAAAACTATCTAAAGGGTGGCTTCCTTTTGGGACTTCAAAACTACTACAAAGAGTTGCACATGGTCCAAGTCTTCAAATAGAATTGTAATACTAGAATGAATACTTTGTTGTTATGATTCTTATTATATTGTTTAAATATATTGGGATTCTTTGTTACACTTCATTACATGTCATTGGCCCTCCACTTCATCCATACTATGAAGATCACTCATATTTTTTTCCACAACTCATCTACTCTCAAGTAGATTACCATCAGTGCCTACCCCCTAGTTGTTTGCATATTCAATCATTTTCTTGCATTAATTCATTTGGTCATTTATGTGGCACAATATCCTTTCTTATATCATTATTCCCATTCATTATTTCTGGAAACCATAAAAATTCATATTTGTGTCCTTGAATGTCTATGATTTCTTTTAGCAACATCAATATTCACCTGTGTTCAGATCTTCTTGTGATGAGTTACCTAGGGAATATTCCCATTTCAATTGCAATATATATTGATTCTAATTATAAACCTACTCAATCTCAATCATTTTAGTCATTATCATTCTTGGTCCTTAGTTATCTCCTACTTCCAAGTTATTATTATAAGCCCTTTTCCAATTGATGACTAGTATCCTTAGAGTTATATGTTTATTTCCATGTTATCCTTAACACTATGTTGTAAACAAGAAAAGTCATAATTGTATTTCTCTTTGACCTACTCATCCACAATAGTCTCAGTCACAATCAATCTCATTTACTATCCTTTATTATCATACCTAGTTTTAATTTGTGACAATTCCCCTACATTTGCTTCTAGCAAACCTCCCCTTATTGATATCAACACATTTATTGTAGGGGCTTGGTCTAGAGGCATCGTGTACCTTGACCACATTTTTTTCCATTGATGGGATACCTTGAACTAGGAAAGGAGATCCCTTATTGCTTCTTAACTTAGTGGTTTCTCCTTTTATCGACTTTGTTGTTGCATTATTGGGAATCATATATCATATTAGTTTGAGGGCTCCAAAATCTATGTATGAGATCATAATTCATAAATATAAAACCCCTAATGAATTAATATTTTTCGTACAAGAGAATTATGAACTTGATTTGAATGATTAAATGTAATTGAAATAGTTCTTTAATTAGTCACGGTCAAGATTTGGTGTCAAAACAAGGGATTAAGTCTCTGATTGCGTCATTTAAGACTGAAGGCCACATATAAGGAAAAAAAATAAAGTACATCTTAGGGCACAATTGAGATCATTACCATATAGGAGGAATATGAAACTAATTTTAGGAGTTGGATGTAAAAGGGATTCCTATTGTGATGCACATACAGTTTGAGATTAAAAACAATCCTTGATTTCGGTGTTTAGAAGCTATCTTTGAGGCCTTGAACCTTGATCCAAAACCTCCATGTAAACTATATTCCGTGTTGAATGAAATGGGCTCAATTTCAACAATTAAATGCAACAAGGAAACTTCTTATGGACTAATCCAAGGTTTTGGACCAAAACAACTCACTGTTTATCTCTTAATCCATTGTTTTGAGTTTATTGGCATGCATAGGACCGTAAACCATGGCTCACACATTGTAAAAAGAATCATTTCAATTGATATTTCGGTTTGAATACAACACAAATGGTCCTACTTTCTAAGGCCATGATCTTGAGCTAAAATTTAAGGATTCATTCTTAATTTATGTTTTTAAGGGTTAAAAGCCATGTATTAGGTTATAAAAGTTGCATACACTATGTTATATATTTTTTTACTTGAAAGTACGGACATAACCTACTTAAAAGTTGTGTTTTCTAAGCAACAAATTAAAAAAAATAAAAAAATGACCACACTTAAACAAGTTATTCCATAATTTACCATTTACAAGAAAAAGACATCTACCTAATATCCAAAATATAAGATAAAGTAAAAAAACAATAATATCTTATTACACAAATAGAAATAAAGACTATAAAAACACCATATTAATAATATCCTATAATAACAAAATGAGCTCCAAAGCTACATTAAACGAAAGGTCATTTTCCTCCATGTGTGCTCGAACTCTAAACATGGTATTAGAAATAAAATCCCAAATAATTAAGAAAAAATAATTAGAATTCAAATGATGAAAACTTACTTAACTTCAGTTTTAAGTTTTATGACTTAAAGTTATGTGAACAATTTTATATACACATTTTTTTTTCCAAATTATACCATGGATAAAGTGAAAAGATCCATATCATATAACATTCAAATTTTAAGAAATTGAAAAAACAAAAAGTCAATTATGAACTTACAATATCCTAAAAAAACATCCATAGATAGGAAACACTTACACAATCATTATGAAAACATCGCATTACTAAAGAGATTATCCTTCCAAGGACTGGCTTTGGCCTTGGCCAAGCCAAGTATAAGGGGAAAAAGTCCATATATACTTCTATGAAATCTTTAGAAAAGTTTAAGAACATTAATAGTTGCCCTCTCAAAATGTAAAATTTGCACATCACCTTCTTAAATTTGCCATCACATTATGAAGGATCTGCGTTGTGAGACCAATACATCACCTTCCATGTGAGTGACCCTATTAGACCCATATGAATCCGGATATTTGGGAGCCTCTAATTCCAAAACCAGGACCGCCACATTACTTTTCAGATTGAAGACATGATTCTACTTCTACTTCTCTAATATGGGGGGCAAGAGTTTAGGGATTGAAATACTTGAGAAGTATGTCCTCCTTGAAGCTGCTGTTACGACTGTGGCCAGTAGAAGAAGAGATCATCATATTTTTATGGCCCAAAGGCAGCTGTAACTTCTTCTCGTCCACGGCTTTTATATTGTCGAAAGAGACTCCGTCATCTCGTTTCTGCGTCGACATATTTGGCTGGTAGCGCCTTCTGACATAATCTTCTGGAATATAAACATCCATCGCGAGATCCATGGAAAACCTCTAGTCTGCTGCTGGAGCTTATACCTAAGATAGAAAAGGATCAAGCTGTGATAAAGAGCTTCAATGATTAAGAACGCCAGATATTCGGGAACGCGTGAGCAATTTGAGAAGGGTTACCACAAGTTTCTGATGCCTATAGAAAAAAGCATGATATATTCAAAGTTTGTGATGCCTCTCATATAAAGTATGATATTATTCCAAGTTTGCGATACCAATAAAATAAAGTATAATATTATTCCAAGTTGCTTTAGATTTTATTAAGTTAAATAAAGTTTGTCCTTTGATTGTGATAGGAAATTTATAAATACTATTTATAAAGGATTTGTTTTATTTTATAATTAGGAAATTTGGTATATTAGTATGGTGTTTAAATTAAATGATAATTATTATAGATAAATTATTATTATTATTATGTGAATATATTGGTTTATTTTAGAATACGGTTTTTAAAATTTTGATTTAAATGTTAATAATTATTAAGTGGATGATAGGGATTTAATTTTTATGAGATATTTATGATAAAAGGTTAAGATTTATCTTAAAGTAGATATGTTTTTTTTTTTCTTTTTAATTTATTTTAAAAAAATTGTCATGTTATTGAACTCATATTACTTATTGTTACTTGACTAAGTTTATTATTGCTACATGTTTTTTTAATATAATATATATATATATATATATATATATATATAATAAACTAACTTTATAATTAATAATATAATAATTTAAATAAATTTTATAATTTAATTTTTTTTTATGACCCTTTTAATCTTTTTAATTTAAGATATATAATGTGGTAAGTGTCTTGATATCTATTAGAGGTTGATGCATGCCAGTGTTTAAGAGGTTTCTCTTGTAATTATTGCATTGAGATTCATTTTATACTCTAGTATGAGTAGATGTGTTAAATTAATGAGGCATTAGATTTAAATTTAAATTTAAAAAGTGAATACATAAATAATGTCTACTCCATTAGCATTAACTATGTTATGATTCATGAAAATAAATCAATGTCACATAATTTTAATTTATTTATCAGCGATTATTAGATGGATGATAGGGATTTAACATCCATGGAATATTTTAAAAAGGAATAAGGTTCCAAGAATAGTAGGGACTTAACTTCCATGGAATATTTTAAATATTCTTAGGAGTAGTCACATATTAAAGGTTGAGATTTATCTCAAAAGTAGTTATGTCATTTCCATTATTTTAATTAAGTTGGTTAATTTTAAAAAAATGTCATATGAACATGACTTATATCTTTTGGGCATGTGGTATTCGTAAACCATGGCATTAACCCATCATGTTGTAAGAAAGTATATAAATATCTCCATGATAAAGTGAGAATGAATCACCAAATTTTAACCTTATAAATATATACTCTAATAAACTTGACACACACACACACAAGATAAATATATATATATATATATATATATATATATATATAATATATTATATATATATAATATATATATATATATATAATATATATATAATATATATATATATAATATATATCTATAATTATGATATTTCAAAAACTTTATTTAGTTAATAAATATATAAAACTTAATATTTCAATAATTTTTTTTTTTGTATAACATTTAAAAAAAATAAAAAAAATGGAAATTATAAAACATGTTTAAAAGAAAGATGTTATGGGCATATGTATATAGCTATATCTATTATGATGTTTTTAATTGAATTAAAGGTAAGAATTTTCTATAGATAAATGTAAAATTTATAATTAGTATAGAGAATATTATAAAGAATCAGCATAGATTTATCTTAAACATAGATCTATAAGTGTTGAGAGGAATCAAATTTCTCTATGTACAAAGCTTGTTAGTAAAAATAAGAGAGAAATAAAGCAGCAATAAAACATAAATAACTAACATCACATGAACACCATATTTTACCTCAAAACCCTTTGTGGGAAAACCAAATGTGAATAATAGATATCTTATTTCTCATTGTTTAAAAGCAACCATGCCCTAACTTAAAAATAGTTGCTTGGCCAAGTGATCCCTCTAATCAACTCAAACATATTATAATGGTCAATCCCCAAGATTTTTAAAGGTTCCTTCACATGTAATTCATAGGCTCTAATATTAAAGACGAACAAAACCATGTTCCTAAGACCAACACTATGGACCTAATAACTTTGACTCTTTCTTCGAGTCAAGTTTACCCTAGCATTCCCTTCTTTAACTTTGACTGGGGAAATATGCATGCTCTCCTCCCCTATCACCTATGTCTACTTTAAGTTTTAGAAATAGAGGTATGCATGCCTATACATGTTTTACAGTGATATGCCCATATACATGTAATTTACACATTTCATCTTTGAAGTAATTGTTTTGAGTTATTGTTGTCCATAACTTTGTCGACATTCTCACATGTTCGCACATGTGCTCACACTAGGTGCTCTCATTACCAAATATCACTTTTCTCATTGCATATAACATTGTTGGACATCTATTTCCCCTTAAGAAATATTTAATTACATGGATCAAATCCCAATTAGGATTCTCTATGTTAGCTTCAACCTTGACATACAATGTGCCGCCAATTGCAACCATCATCTCCTTCTATAGGTCATGGATTAAATCCCAATCAAAATTCTCTATGTTAGTTTCAACCTTGACATACAATGTGTTTCCATTTGCAACCATTATCTCCTTCTATTAGCCACGATCCCTTCAATCTAATACCACTTGTTAGAAAAAATGAGAGAGAAATAATAAAACATAAATAATTAACAACACATGAACATCATATTTTACCTTGGAAACCCTTGTGGGAAAAATAGCTATGAATAATATCTATTAGTCCTCGTGGATTAGAAACAACCATGTCTTGACTTAAAAGCTCTTGACTTAAAAGCAGTCAAACCAATAACATCTTTGCTTGACCAAGTGATTCCTTCAGTTAACTTAGACACATTATAATGGAGAATCCCCAAGTCTTTTAAAGGATTCATCACATGTAATCAATGGGCTCTAATACCATGGTCCAACAAAACCATGTGTGTGAAACCACTATTGTAGACCTAACAACTTAACTCTTTCACCAAGGCATGTAGTAACATCTTTGCTTGACCAAGTGATTCCTTCAGTTAACTTAGACACATTATAATGGAGAATCCCCAAGTCTTTTAAAGGATTCATCACATGTAATCAATGGGCTCTAATACCATGGTCCAACAAAACCATGTGTGTGAAACCACTATTGTAGACCTAACAACTTAACTCTTTCACCAAGGCATGTTTACCATAAAAAATATTTTCTCAAGTTTTGCATTCAAAAGAGGTTTACACCTCCAAATATTTGATTCCTCTTGGCTCTTGATATATTTAGAATTAAAATAAATCTATGTTAATATTCTAGTAGATGAGAGATATTGTCATATAAATAATATTACATTAAAAAATAAATAAATAAAAAATCCTACTTTAAAGTGAATATAAATAGATTATATAAAATTTAAATTTTCCAAAAAAATATATAAAGTATTTTATTATTTGAAGTTTGACACCCCTAAAATAAAATATGATATTACTCAAAGGATGTTTATAATTTATAAAGTATATTAAATATCTATGATACATAATTTTTGGGAAAAATGTTTATGAATACTCAACTCTCCTATGAATTGTTCAAGTAATACGCAGCTTTGTAGTGAAAAGAACTAGGATTTATTTTGCTGATTTATAACTATTATATGCAATCAATTCTAAAGTGTGATCAAGTTCAAGTTGTGTTCTTCCATTTTTCGGTTATGTTTAAGTTGCTATCAAAGTTCAAGCAATGGTTTATGTGGCTAGGGTTATATTTTAAGGCTCATATCAAGATGCATAAGCTTTTTTTTATATATTTTTGTTTAATTTTTTAATTATGTTTACCTTATCACATAGGTAATAACATCACCTAATTAAGGGGTGGATTAAAAAATTTACATTAGAAAGTATTTATGATCATATAGATTTATTAGAAAAAATAGGATGGAAAAAATAGAGTTATAGAAAATGCTTAAATCCATAGAAGAGAAGTTATAAAATAGAATATTTGGGTTTAAAACTCAACTACAAAAATGGATGCTAGATGACAATAAATAGAAAAATAAAATGACAAATTGGGAGACGATATTAAAGAGTTAAAAGAAAAACTAAATAACAAGTTGACCCTAAGTTGTATGGAAAATAAATAAGATATTATGCCTACTTAAGAGGAAAGGAATAAGCTAGTTGTGTTTGATGACGAGCATAATAAAAGACTAGTGAATCTTATAATTGTAGATATAAAAGAGTAGAAAAATGATGACACACTAGAAATACTAAAAGAAGAGCTAAAATTAAGTTACAAAATGAAACAACTCGTATCCTAGAAGAAAAAGGGGTGGGAAAGATAATCAAACACAAAGATAGATTGGTTCATGCTAGGGTGAATTGTATTAACTGTAAATTTGATATACTCAGTAAATATCCAAGCTTAAAAGGGACATGAATCTTTATAAATGAGGACTGCATTCCAACCGACCAGGCTAAGTTAAGGAAGGATGTCCATGAGGTAAAAGAAACCAAAAACCAAGGAAAATGGGAAATAGTTAGAAATGGGAAAGTTCTTATTGAGGAAAGATACCAAAGCATAATAATAAATAGGAATTCATAACAATCTAGATCTGTAGCTAGAACTATTGTGCCTTTTCATGGCATAAAGTTCCTATGTTAAGTTGAATTTCGAGTGAAATCGAAATTATTTCTCTGTTTGAAACATGGGGGCATGATGAATCTATGGTCTATGACATAGATAGACTCATCTTGTTGTCTGCAGGAAATAAGAAATCCTCTCACAAATGGATTGGAAGAATAGCCTATCATATAAAAAATAATGTCTCTCCTCACATTTGGTTCCATAAGATTAACTCCCTCAATCCGCACATGTATATTTAAATCTCTAACATTAATTCTAACAGGATTTATAACAAAATATTTATTTTGTGCCTATCATACCAAAGCATAATAATAAATAGGAATTCATAACAATATAGACCCTTAACTAGAACTATTTTGAATTTTCATCGCATAAAGTTCCTATGTTAAGTTGAATCTCAAGTGAAATTGATATTATTTCTCTATTTGAAACATGGGAGCATGATGAATCTATGGGTCTCTGACATAGATAGACTCATATTGTTGTCTGTAGGAAATAATAAATCCTCTCACAAATGGATTGGAGGAATAACTTATTATATAAAAAATAATGTTTCTCCTCACATTCGGGTACATAAGATTAACCCCCTCAATCAGCACAAGTATATTTAAATCTCTAACATTAATGCTAATAGGATTTATAACAAAATCATTATTTTGTGCCTACCCATTCTAATTTTTATAAGACAATTAATTTAGATAAAATTCCACTTATAATACCCTAGAATGAGATATTCACATTCTGAAGAATAAAGGTACTATCCTCTTGTTAGGATACTTTAATGCTAGAACTACAACTAACCAAGATATTCTTCTAAGTAATGATTCCAACCCTAATCCTATTTAACTAGATAAGGACCTTATTTTAGCTAGTAGATGTAAAAAATTTCGAAAAACTTGACTGAGAATTTATTTGGTATCGACTTAGTTAACCCTTGTAGTTTTGAAGACCTAATAATTTTCCATGGAGTAATTAAGTGGCTAAACTCCAACTGGTGACTTGTATTCATAGGCTTGGTAGAAGCATTGCAGATAACGTGATATTTAATATCCCTATTTCCAACCAAATAGTAAATTTTGACCTCTCAAATTACCATGAGCCTAACTTTAACCATAGGCCTTTGACCTTACCTCTAAACCTTGTGATACACAAAAACGTGATTCAATTAAATTGTGAAAATCAAAGGCACATAATTTTGACAAAAGTAAAGTTGATCTGTTCTTAAAGGATTTAAATAAGGATTTACACCTATTAAATTATAAGGACAACATTTATAACTTCTATCCTAATCTTGTTATTTCTCTCGCCACTTCCATTAACAAGTTTTATATCAAGGAGTCATATAAAAAGAACAATAGAACCACCAATGCTTACTATGATAATGATTGTAAAATTGCTAGAAAATAAACCAAGGTCGCTTCTAATGGATCTTTAAAGCTTGATAAGTTGAACACATGAGAAGCCATTATTAACATAATAAAACATATTATATGAAAAGAAATTAGGCACAATGGTTACACCTTTCTAAATATGATCCTAGGAAGATTTGAAGTAAAATCACAATTTCTAAAACAAAAGAAAACAATATGATTCCCTTGAAGAGTTGGAATTCCTACCTTAAAAATATTTATGAATCCCCTAACACCATGAACATCATATTAAATGGACCTATAGAAGATGAAAATATTTCTCTAGAAGACATTGAGTCTAGTGTTAAGAAGCTCACAACTAGGAAAGCTAAGGACATTGGAGGCTATCAAGCTAAAATTTTGAATATAGAAGGGCCTATCCTCATCCCTCACATACACGAGCTCTTCAATTTAGTAGTGAAACAAGGATTCCCTAAGCCTCAGACTCAAATCCTCATTTTACATACCTTTAAACATGGGGATAAAAGCATTCCCTCTAATTATTAGACCACTATTGTTAGCCCTATTTTAGCTAAGCTATATGGAATTATTCTGAAAAATAACATTATATGATGTCATAGAAAACCATGCTAAAGTCCAAGTTGGGTTTTGAATATATCATTCAACTATGTATCACATTCTTACTTTTGATATCATCAAGGAGGAGTATTGTAATAATGAAAAATAAATATCTTATGTTGATTAATTTACTTTAGAAAGAGTTTTTTATATAAATCAACATTCTTTCACCTATGACGTAAATAAATATCTCACAATATTCCATCTTTTTAAACACAGTACAACACCGTACATATTGCTCTTTTCACACAGTGTTTTGAGTAATAGGCTACATGCACACAATATAGTTCATTCATTTTGTCATATTCATTCTACCAACATGTTGCTCAAAAAAAAACATCTTGTTACATGCATGGACAATTCCCTCCCCCACTTTATATATTTTTCCTTATGTATATATGCAAAACACTCCAACATTTGTGAGACATGATTTTAAAAAATCCTTTATTTTGTTGAATACTTATTTATTCATAAGAATTAATAATAGTTGCATGACATATTTTCTTGATCACACTACATTATGAGTTTCTTTAGCAGAGGTTATCGGGGTAATAAAAGGGGCCAAGCCAAAAGAACAAATGTATCATGGAGAGAAAATAGGAATAAAATAATCATATTTTCCATACACTTTGATGTGGACTTAGAGGAGTTCAATTAGTTTACCCAAACAAACCACTTATAATTTGGAGGTCCTCCACCCCCCCTTCCTACTCCACATGCTTGATAAAATTCAACTCTTCCACATCCTAGCTTCATGGAAATCCCAAAATCCCATGTATTTCAGTAGCATCTAGTACAACATGGTGGTTGGGAGTCTAAACTTGTCAAGCCTGCATCTAGCTTTGCACATTGGCCTATTGTTTCTCATTGCTCAGTTCACCCTATGATCAGTTATCCTTAAGTACCCTCCGCATTATCTTAGGACATATATTTACGTGCTCAACAACCCTCTAATTCCCCAACTCATTTTCTTGGGAAAGTTTCATATGCCATCCATATCTATACATTTTATGCTTGAGGCCACTTCATGACATACACATATTGACATTTTTATAGCATAAGGAGGGAGTAAGAGAGAAATATCCTTCCCATATATGCATTCATAGGTATAAGGAGAAAAGGAGAAGAAGGAGAAAAGACCATTCTACATGGTTGGCCCTAGCAGACCTCTCGAGCTGACATGATTTATTTCTTTGGCATGATTTTACTTTACTTTAGTTGGACATCTTTCATACTACAAGACATTATCATGGTTTTTGAGACAACATATTGTTTTATCACTATGATACATATTATGATGACATTACTACTTATGGGGGACACAAATGGTTATTTACATGCTTGTTTATATATGATGATCGATATTGGGATGCTTCATATGCAAGATTTCTATGGTGATGGTATTCTTATTTACATATGTTTTGTTTTATGGGAATTACAAGGTTTAATGAAAGTATTTCATGCACATAATTGGGGATCTCAACTACTAAGATAATTCCAATTAATTAAAAACTTCTTATAAATGGCCTATCCTGAATTAAAAAGAAAAGGAATTTAACATAATAAGAACATTAGTTATAAGACAATTTTGTTCTCCAACTACGTAAAGTGAATATAAAACCAAGCAGACAACCCAAACGGTGTGGATGGAAAATAATAGTGAGGAGAGGTATGCATAAGTTTTAAATTTGTCACTTTTCCTATGATAAATTTATTCTAGAATACAAGAGCCTACCTACTTTGTTGACAACATAAATCCTTCAAGGAGTGACAAGAATAAAGTGAGCTCAGTAATTTCTAGTCCTTTTATTAAGGTTGTTGTTTATTTCTTGCATTATTTTGTGTTGTGAGAAGATATAATATTTGTTGTATTAGTGCCAATAGGTGCACTTTTTATAGAATGTGTCATTGGTTTACTCTTATCGAAAGAGTCCATGTTTCAAAACACTTTGCCTTACTTAATTTTTGGCATTTAGAATGTCTATGTATGAGCCTTTTTACATATTAGACATTTTAGAATTGATTTCTGGTCTAGATTCTCACAAGAATCATCCAAAATAGTATTTTGTATTCATAGTTTTATTGAGAAAATAAGCATTTGAAAAACTATATGTTTTTAGCATATTTGTCCGGAAATTTTTCTTTATGTTGTTAATTTTTATGTCAAATTTCAAGCTATACCTATGTGGTATTATGGCTAATAGTGTATCATAAAAAAATGTGCTTGTAATTTCAATTATTAGTTTGTTGTTAGTTTTCCCAAATTTCAATTTATTTACGTTACATGATGTACATGTTGTCTATATTATCCCCTTTTCATTTTTTTCTTTGTTGCAAATAATTGTCTTTTTAATATACAAATATGTTGTATATAGTTTACTTCTAGTTTAAAATAGCAAAAAAAAACCCTGGGAATATTCCCATTACCTCACCTACCTAGTGAGATTCGATGAAGTTAGCGAAGAAGCATAAGAAACTTTGATTATCAACAACTTTTGATAACCATCCTAGGGATTCGATTAATTGATCCCTTTTTCTACAACTTATATTTCTTACATGACCATATAATCCATGAAATGACCTGGTCTTCCTAACCCTCTAAATAATCAAATAAGTATTTCTCATTCATTGCCTAACTTCATACTTCGTAATTCTCACTGATTTGTCGAATTGGAACAATCTTGGATTGTTATAGCTCGGGATATTGATTTTCAAGAAATGAGATAAGCCCTTGAAGGGCGTTTCAAAGATTGTGTTGATTGAAGATAGATTACTTATGACTAGTGAAACTCATTCTTCTAGGAGAATCCATTGTTCGAATCTTGAATACAAATTGTTAGACAAAATCCAAAAATGAAAAGTTATTCTTTTTGCACAATCTCATCTTAAATTTTACTAAGATATTATTTGTTCTTCTAGAGAATCATGTTCCTCTCGTAGATTCATGTTAGCAATCTAGTCTTCTTCCCAATCTACTTCTTCTTCTTTGCAGTCTTCACTGGTTGCATCATCAGCTATGCAAATTTGCAGTTTGTATTCATCTTTTAATCAAGTACAATTTACCACTAATCCTACCAAGCTAATAAGAAAGTATGGATTATTCCAATTTGAATAAGATGTGAATTCAACTCCATGGCATGTGGAATCCACATTAAATTTAACTTCCACTAATTTTTCTTTAGTTTTGTTTTTCATTAAATACTGTATAAGGATTAATTTCCATAAAATAACACATTTTTTTCTTAGGGAAAAAACCATGTATTCTCTTTCTAAACAAAATAAAATAAATGGTGTAGATTTCATAGCATTCCTGTGGCACAAAGACCCAAAAACTATTGTCTGGTCAAATGACCAATTTGGGTTACATATGGAAAAGACATCATCTATTGTTACAAAACAATATGATATCTTTCAAAAAAGAAAGTGAGTTCATTATAATAGCTGAAAATATCATCTAGTGCCTTGTATGAAAAAGTGTCTTTGAAAAACCATGCTTCCAGGCTTTAAAAAAAAACAAACAACAAGGGAAGGTCAAGAACATTGTTTGCATTGTTTAGTGCCCTGCTTTCCAATCAAAGTAAAAAGCATGTAGATTCCAGCAAGTGAAAAGTAGAGAGTTAATAGAGTAAAACAAATAATAAGTTTGTTGTCAGAAAAATGTTGATGATCTGCCATGGAGGAGTTGTGTAAGAAGAAAAGAGGCATTTTGTAGCCCAGTATAGAAGAGTTGGTGTAATGTCCTTTCTTATTATGTTATGCAAACATTTTGACTTGGTAAAATTACATAAAAATTAAAAATAAAATAAAATTATTTATTATAATTATTAGTTAAAAACATTTTGACTACATTCAAATTAAATAAAAAATAGAATATATATAATATAATTCTTATAATTAATAATTAAATCAACCTACATCCATCTTAACTTTGGATATACCAAGCGTCGAGAGGGATCAAATCTTTTGAGGTGCAAACCTCTTTTAGAGTGAAAATAAATTTGATCACTCTCAACACTTGGTAGATCTAGAGTTAAGATGGATCTAGGTTGGTTGTTTATTATGCCTAGGGGCATAGTTGGTGTTCACTGATTAAGCCTTCATTGTTTTCTCTGATTCCCATTGTCCCTTATCTAATACCAATCCTCTCTTTGAAAGTTGATCAACCATTTCGTTTTGTTCCATGTAGATATGAGTGAAAGGTAAGTGAGAAAAAAACTTGTTTTATGCATGACGTTTTGATACAATGGAAGGAGGATATAGTTTTTCAATCTAGTTGTTCCATGTAGATATTATATAATGACCAGGAGTCTCCATAAATATTTGGTTCAGAGATAAGTAGATAATTTGTTAATTGTAGTAATAATTTGAGAGAAAATAACTCAACAAAATTGTTTGATGCATTACTAATGTTGCAAGAGAAGGAGAAGAAATGAAAATTTGTTAGATAAATAAGGACCTTCAAGCCTCACATAGATGAATTTTGTTGTGATTCCCCATCAAAAAAATCCCATTGTTTGTCTTTAATAATTTCATCTTTGGAGTTATTATGAATATGAGTAGCAAACTTATTTATCGAAATAGAGATCTTCAAGGCATGACTATTTACTGCCATTGTTATAGGATTGATCTTGATTCTCGAAGATAGAATTTTTTAGTTCAATCCATATTCCTGAACATATAATTAGGGGGAGAGATTTTGTTTATTGGGGGATTTTCTACCATGCCAATATTTTAGGAATTCATCCACATAGTTTCCTTGCAGAGTATGGGTAGTTCCAATAGATTTTTGCATCTCAGCCTAGACTCTGATAGCAAAGGGACATTTTATGAAGAGATGAGGGATATATTTTTCATCCTCTAAATAGAGTGAACATATACTAAGCTTGCAGAAATATATTTTATGAAGAATCTCCTATGTTAGGGATTTATTTTTTAGGAGCAACCACATAATACTTTGGATTTTGGCAGGCAATTTTGTTTCTAGAGATTTTTAACCCACTAGGGAGGTGGGTGAGTAGTTGGTTGTTGAGCAATGGCATGATACCCATATTTTGGGCTATAGATAATTGAAGGAGCACAAGAATACACAAGAGTTTATTCAATAGGTGAGAGATAGATGAGATTATGCTAAAGAGATTTGATACAGTTGTTCCATTCAATAGCCAAAGCCCCTTCGATTTAGTAGTATTCTTCCCTATACCAAGCTTGTTGGCCCATGAATCCCATCCGAGAAAAATCTCGATTTGAGAAGAAAATCCCTTGAAGATGAAGAGCATGGATGAGTTTATCAGAGAGAGTGTGTGATTCTCCACTTCCTATCCAGCAATCCTTCCCAATGAGAAGATTTGAACCATCCTTGATTTTCTATTTGAGGCCTTGGAAAATAACATTTGTGGAATTTTTTTTTTATATATTTCCATACTATAAATCTGGAATGTAGAAGGGTAGATGTATTCTTTTCCCAACCTAATATAATATAAGGGTAGATGTATTTTATTTTCCATAGTTTTAGCCTAGAGCCCAAAGTGAGCCGAAACCCCTGAATCAGTCGCCATATGTCTTTTACAGGTAAAGATCTTGAGAACTATATGAGGTTTTTTAATCACCATCCTCCAATATACTTTGGAATGGAAATAGAAGAGCATGTTGCAAGAGCAAAGGGTCTATGGTCCCATTTCCCAACCCAAAGGTATCTTAAGGAGAACTACTTAATTTTGTGTAGGATGCCAAAGGGACGCATGCAAGTGAAGTCCAATATATAATAGCTTCTATTTTAGCTTTACATAGGACCATCCTACCAACCCTATATATCCATCTATTACACCAATTTCTAATTTTGAGTTCTATTTTTGTTATAATCCAAGCTCAATGCTCCTTCCTATTGCTATTAGGATTGAAAATGAAGCCTTGATATTTAAGGGGATCACCAATAGGTGAAGGGAAAACTAAGAGAATTCTAGAGACAATGTCAGAATCTTCCTAGTTGTTGGACACCTAATTCGCTAAGGATTGGTGTGGAAAAATATGAACTATTATGGGAATGTAACTGACCTCTTAGAATATCAAACCAAGGTGCAAAAAAATATGTATTTATATGTAAATCATGTGAATAGAAAGAAATATGTCATTCATCTAATTTGTTTTCTATTTTTGTGAGTGTTTAACATGGTATCAAAGTCTTTTCTCCTCAAAAATCCTTTATCATCCTAATTTTGTCAGAGCGAAGTTTATTCACATTATAGTGTAAATCATCTCTTCGCCATTCACTTGGCCTATTAAAATTACCATTATGGCTTGATAATTTCTTGTTCAGGATTAACCATATGTGGCTACCTAACACACATGTCTAGTGTTTCTATCCATTTTCCTTGTTAAGCACCTAACTATCTCTTCTAAGCTAGCCTATGGACCTTACATATGCTCAGAGTGTGTTTCTCTAGTCTTCTGCTTGCAAAATGGAAATGAAGCATTGTTGTTTCTCAAACATTCCCATCTATAGGTTCCTTGAATAACCCTATCACACCTAAACCTAACATGCTCAAATCTGTCTTCCTACATGTGTTACTTTACTGCTCCTCCGTGACTGAAAAGAACCCACATTGCTAAGAATCCCTCTAGTCGTGTTTGTAATATTCATGTTTTCTTTTGCTAGACCTAGCAGATTCAGGTAGTTTGTATACTCATGAGGGACTGTGTTGATGAAAATTTGATGTACCACTACTATTTGATCCAGTTTAGATCACATACCACTGGTATTGCAAACTCGTGTTTCCTTTCTCAAATAAGTTTTATGTTGCAACATTGAAAGGACAAATGTTTTCCAAGCATTTCTAACTAACTCCAATATCTCCTCAACTAGCTACTCCATTAAGTAGGTAATTCCACATGAACTGCAGTTCAACGATGAGTGTCGTTCATTGTGGTGGGAGTTTAAGTTATAGTCTAGTATTATAACTAATACTCATTGTATCATACCCAGTACAAGAATCATTTTAAGCTATTGATAGAGTTCACTTAATCTCAATAATTGTGCCAAAAACAACATCCAAGCCTGCAGTTTATATAGCATCATTAGTAAAGAAAACATCCATCTTAATCAATAGCTCATTGAAAATCTAGACGTGTAGTCGTAACCATGTGTTCTAAATCTAGTTGTAGTTCACAATGTTAGTATAATGAGTATACCCCATTAAAGATTAAGTCTCATGACCTATAACAAACCAAGATACAGGAAGATCATAACCACTTTCACCATTTCTTGTGGTGAATTAACATGGAGACCCAATAATAGATCCTACTATCCCAAATAAAAATGTAGTAGCAACAAAGTAGTGGCCAAACAAACTGAGGCACTAGCACTGTGTTCTGCATAATAATTGTGCTTAGGGAATTTGGCAATTCTTCTAGTTGGAAATTGAATCCTTGCCTTGCTAAAACCCCAAGCATATAATATTTGTACTACCTTTGGGGGACTTAGAAACAAATTACATCATTAGTATTTGTTGGGCCATCATCCACATATTTGGTTGTGTGAGTTGGTTGTTGAACCCAACAAGAATTCATTGGTTTATATGTGTACAATACCACCATCACATTGAGGGCTTCTCTGAGAACTATAAAGTATTCCAAGAACCTATGTATTTTTTTGGATGTATGTGATGAGGCTCATCAATAGGTACATCATAAGGGTCATAATTCCATCCTCCAGCTTTAGAACTATCTCTTTCTCACATTTATTTACAATGTTTGTTATATTATGCTTAGTGAGAGGGGTAAAAGATGTTTTTCTATGTCATGTGGCCTAATATGGTTTAAATGCAGGAAATGGAGTATTTTTTAGATGATTTCAATGTAGAATCTTAGAGTAGATAGCAGGAGAGATTCTAGGAGGTTGTCCACCTCCTTAAATCCCTCAATCAACCAAAATGACCACACTCTCTCTCATCAGCTCGAGGTCATTGACAAACAAGAAAGTACAGTTAAAGAAGATCTAGATCCACCCTTCTCGAGTTTTACAAGAAAAAGATTCCTATTTTCTAGGGAGATGTTAGTAGCTAACCTCTTGTATAAATAAACATGCCAAAGACCTCATTAGGATTCAAACTTTGTTTTCATCTAGGAATCTATTGAGATCAAGCACTTGATATTGTTATTTTTGACTCGTTATGTGATGTATTTGACATTGATGCAATAATAACGAGAAGTTTTTTATTGATCAATCACTGAGTTAGTTCCAGAAAGATGAGGCTCTTGGGTTTAGGCCCAACCCCATTGGCTTAGGTCCCTCTTATGTATTGGTATTTATTTTTATCTTAGAATTCTTATTAGTCGTTTTCATTTCATCAGAATATAACCCCTTGAAATCCTATGATTGCAACCTCTATCTCATCTCTCTCATGGCAGCATGAATGGAAGAATCTACAATCACAACCCAAAAATGCTATGTTTATAATTTCTTGGAAGAAGGTTTATATTAGTCATATTGGTTTGCATATGTTTACTATAGCTTGGGAGTTGATTTATTGACTAGATCAGAGTTTTTCGCATAGATTAGATGGTACTTAGATTCAACTCATCTTTTCCACCATTAGTTATGTTATTTTGTCAATGATAAGAGAGTATGTACATGTGATTTTGCAAGGTTGTTTGGATCTAAAAGCAAGGGGACATTCACCATCTCCACCTAGGACTTCTTCACCCTCTTTGATGAATCCCAAGATTATGTTCTTGAGCTCATTCCCTTAGGTCACCGTGAGTAGCTCTCCTAGTTCAAAATAGGCCTTCCTAAGGTGATAATATTGGCTAGGGGTCCATCCACCTTATCATCCCTTTATCTCATCATTCATACCTCCTAAACCTTCTCAACATCCTTCCTGTAGCATTACAGACCTTCTTGTAGCAATACAGGGCACCTGTAGCAACTTCCTATAGCATGCCTGTAGCAGCCTATTTCACCCTTTGTTTTGACTTATGATGCAATTTTGAATTGTTTTAGGGGTATTTTGCCCCCAGCTATGGACTTCATGATCAAGGGAAGCACCTAGGGCATTCCAACCATCATTTTTCCTTCACTGCAAAATAGAATAGCATTAGTTTATTTTTCACATATTTAACACAAATATAACATTGACTTATATGCAAGTGTAAGCTAGATAGATGATGCATGAAATCTTGATTTATGATTTGGAAGGGTAGCTTCATGTCTACGAGTGGATTTCGTAGCTAGATGGTTGGTTGCAAGATAGTGTAGTTCCCTTTCTGCAAGTAGTTTAGCTCTTGTTTTTCATGAATTGATTCAGTAGCATTTACAAGTTAATAGAATCTATAAGTTTAGGTTTGAAAATAATTTTCCTTTCTATCATTAGAGCTATCTTCTAAATTTCACCTTCAATAGTTAATTTATTTCTAATTCTATAGAAAGAATGGTCTTCGAGCATTATTGATAAAATCTCCTAGTTGAGGGTGGCATGAGTAGAATCTAATATACTGTGTATATAACACTGTCACCTCGAAGTTTGTATGAACCCCAAGTTGATAAATAGATTTGAGGAGCCCTTGGGAGTTGCAGCACTCTTGGTGCAATGGCAAGGCTCATCACTTTTTGGTATCATTGTCGAGGAGGTGTCTATGTAGATGTTATTTATGCTTAAGAATTAATTTTTTTGTTTGCATTCAGTTTTGAAAAAATCACATAAAAGAAGAAAAAAAATTCTTTCATGCCTTGTAGGAATATAGATACTCAAGGAAAATTCTTACCAAACACCCCCACACCCTCAAACAGTCAACCTTCACTCTTTTTCAATGATTTTCAACTTCCCTCTCTGACTACAAATGAGTTAGAAGACCCTTTAGGTGAAAACCTTGAGATATTTGAAGAACCAATTGGGGAGGAAGAAGAACCCATTTCACCTACCCAAACCATGGTTGAAAATAGGAATAATTAGGTTTTCCCTATCAGAGAGACTAATGGAGGGGCTAGAATGAATAATATAATCCCTACTTCCCTTCCACACTTCCATGGCTTAACCTTTGAGGATCCTAAAAATTTTAGGTTTGAATTTTTTGTTATTTGTAGGACCTGTGACTATGCCTCTAATGACCAGAAGCTAAAGTTATTTCCATCTACCCTTCAGGATGCAGCCTTGCACTGGTTTATGGGTCTTCTTGGGGATAGCATCACTACGTGGGCTCAAATGCAACAAGCCTTTAATAACAAGTACAGGGATTACTGTAGGTCCAAAGAAACCAAGGAAGAAATATTTAGAATGACTCTTGGACCTGATGAATCCCTAGAGGACTATGAGGAGATATTTCAACTCATTTATAGGAGGGCCATTGCACCCTTGAGCCTGAATCACTCAAGCTAGTTCTTCTCCAAGGGATCAGGGAGGACATGCTAGAAACTCTCAACATGCTATCTGGGGGAGACATCTATTAGTTATCCTATGATGAAATCAAAATTCTGTTCAAAAATCACTCTAGGGATGTTAGGAAGAAGGGTAAGGCTAGTCAAGCCTTCACCAATTCCTCTCCTTCGACAACATCCATTAAGAATGAAATTGGGAACATGTTGGAGGATTTTAAAATTGAAATGCTTTGTACCTTGCTTTGCAAATGGATACCGTGCAGATCAAGAGGAGACAAGAGGAAGCAGAGAGGGCCCTAGCTATTTTCTTCCCTAAATACATTAGAAGGCCCCCCAGAAATGATTGCCCACTAATGTCATAAAGGTATGCTCAGTCTGTGAGGAAAACCATGCCATAGATAAATGTCTGTGTTTGTCTGGTTTGAAATTTTTATACCAATGGGTAGAAGGTGGGGTTGAGAAACTCTTCTTTATAAATCAAAGGAGGCCTCAAGGACCTCGACAATACCAACAAGGCATACAAGATGCATCTTACTCTTATTACCTTCCCAACCAGAATGCAACCTTGCCACCTTGGTACTCTTCCACTCATCCATCATGGTCCACACCTCCTTCTTGGCCTTATGCTCCTCAATATCCTCCCCAACTTGTCAATCAACCACTTCATCCATATTTTTCTCAACATCCTCAATCGACTAACCCATCACAAGGGTGGAGGCCTCAACTCAACCAACCTCCTGCTTTACTGCCTCCACCTCCATCTCAACCACAACTCACTCATCCTACTCCACCCAAGACCTCAGATGCTTGCTTAACCCAATCCGAACCCAAATAACAAGAAAGCACAATAGATCTACAGTGGAGAGACATTTTACGTTGTCTATGTTATGGAGATTCAAGAAATCAACTGCAAGTCTGGAAGAGTGCTTCCAGATAACCAATCTCCATCTCCACCTAAATAACTTGAAGAGGAAAAAGAAGAGAGTGCCCCTCAAGTAAATCCACCTCCTTTTTATGGGAGATTGATCCATCCTAACCAAAACATCCTAGAAGAGAATGAACTTTTGGGAGAATTGAAGAAACTATGTGTTAAAATACCCCTCCTCCAAGCTATTATGGATGTTCCCATCTATAATAATCTTACCAAAGAGAAATGTTTCAAACACCCCGGGAGGATAAAAAGAGACACCTGTAGCATCAATGTTATTGGTCAATTATTTGATTTGATGTCGGGGAAAGTGATTTGTCCAAAATATTTAGACCTTGGAAGTCCAGTAGTAGTTGAGCAAATTGATGGCATTATTGTCCCTCATACCCTGATTGATTTTGGGGTTGCCATAAATTTGATGACTAAAGAAACCATGATAAAACTAAACCTCCAATAAGCCTTAAGAAATACCACTATAGTTCTACAAATTACAGATAGATCCACAATGGATCTTGAGGGATTTGTTGAGGATGTAATGGTCTCCATTGACTCCTGGAAATATCCTACTAACTTCTTGGTTCTCTATCCCAAAACCAAATTCAATGGTCATCCTCTAATATTCTAAAGGTCATGGTTAACCACTGTTCATGCTTACATTAGTTGCAGGGCTGGGAAGATTACCACTAAGAATGAGCATTTATCCAAACAACTAGTATTGTACCCTCCTCCTCAACCATCCATTGATATGACTTACCCCTATGTCTAGAAGAGGAGGAGGAAGATGAAGTGTATCATACAACACCCCATCCAATATGCACCCTAGACGTTATTATAGGAGGAGAAACTTTATGAAATGACCTCATTGACCAGATCCTCCAGAACCAACCCCCAGATACCATGCCTCTTGATGAGCTTGTCAAAGAGTCTGAGAGTAGTCCTTGGACTAAATTATGCTTAGTTGACCCAAGTCTAGTCCATGTCAAAGTTGTAGAATTTGTTCCATCTATAACCTTAAATATTAACCCCTCTATCTTAGACAACTAAGAAGATAAGTTGTGCAAGATGCTGAGAGAACAATTAGATGCTTTTTCTTGGAACTAGAAAGAAATGAATGGGGTGCATCCCTCAATTTGTACTCATAACATCTACATCAAGGATGGATAAAAACTTGTGCACCAACCAGAGGAGAATGAACCCAACCCTCAAGGACATAATAAAAGAATAATTTCAAAATTTGTTGGTACAAGGTTTATATACCCCATCTCAGATAATGAGTGGGTGTCCCCTCTAGTTTTGGTCCCAAAGAATAATGGGAAGTGGAGTATCTATGTGCATTACAAAGAATTCAACAAAGGCACCAAGAAATACCATTTCCCTTTACCTTTCATTAATAAGGTTTTAGATGGTATTGTAGGGAAGAAGTTCTTCTCTTTTCTGGATGGATTCAATGATTACAATCAAATCCAAATCAGCCTTGAGGATCAGGAAAAAACAACATTCACATGTCCTTGGGGTACCTTTTCTTATAGAGTCCCCTTTCGGTCTCTGCAATGCCCCTGCCACTTTTCAAAGGGCGGTTTTGAGCATCTTTGCTGAGTTGGTCCATGACTCTGTAAAGGTCTACAAGGATGATTTCACTCCCTATGGGTATGACTTCCTAGAGGCTCTCTTTAACCTAGGAAAAGTCTTGAGTAAATTCATTGAAATGAACCTCTCACATAGTCCTAAGAAATTTGAATTCTTAATGAATGCAGGGACTATCCTTAGCCATTCAATATATTAGGAGCGAATACAAGTGGACTGAAACAAGATTTCCATCATCAAAAGGGTCCCTACTCCTCAAAAGTAAAGGGATGTTAGGATTTTCTTGGGCTTAGCTAGACATTATAGGAGGTTTATCAAGGACTTTAGTAAAGTGGCTTCACCATTGTTGTTATTTTTGGCCAAGTACTCAGAATTCTGCTGGGAAAATAGATGCCAAGAGGTCCTTGAGATTTTGAAAGAGAAATTAACCACTACACCCACACTTAGGAGCCCAAATTGGGCTTTTCCTTTCCATATCCATGATTATGAAGCCAACAAAGCTGTGGGGGAAACCTTGGGACAAATATATGGTAAGTTACCTTATTCGATTTACTTCATTAATAAAAATTTGTCTAAGTTTGAATTGAACTACATTGTAACTGAGAAATAACTCTTAGTTGTTGTACACTCCTTAAACAAATTTAGACACTACATCACTGGATACCAAATTTTTGTGCATATTGACCATGAAACTATTAAATATTTGATGAATAAGATTGAGGTGAATGCTAGAATCATTAGACGGTTTCTATTGTTACAATAGTTTGAATTAACTATCATTGACAAGCCAGGAAAAGAAAATGTAGTTGCAGATTTTTTGTCTAGACTTGCTTTGCTGCAAGTGATGAAGTGATGGTTGATGATAAACTTCAAGATGAGAACCTGTTTGTTATCTCAGTGCTCTCTCCATGGTTTTCTAACATAGCCAACTACCTAGTTGCTGCAAAATTTTCCCCAAATTTGTCACCTAGGGAGATGAGTAGAATTATAAGCGAAAGCGCCCCTTTCACTTGGATTGGGGGAAATATCTTCACGTTGGGACCATATTAGATCTTAAGTACATGTGTCAAGGAAGAGGAAGTCTTTGACATCCTCTTGGCCTATCATGATGGGCCCTATGGAGGTCATTTTACTGCCAAGAGAACAAATTTCAAAGTTCTACAAGCTGGCTATTATTAGCCCACTCTCCAACAAGATGCAAGAAGGTATACTAGCATATGTGATCAGTGCTAGAGGATGGGAAAACCCACACCCAAGGATGAAATGCCCCTACAACCTTAGGTGGGCTTGGAGCCATTTGACAAGTGAGGGATGGATTTCATTGGGTCAATTGATCCACCATCAGGGCAGAAAAAGTACATCATTGTGTGAACTGATTACTTCACAAAGTGGGCTGAGATAAAGGTTTTCAAGGTAGCAATAGAGGAGAAAGTGGTTGAGTTCTTAAGGGAAAATATCTTCTACAAATTTGGGTATCCCAAAGAGATATTCATTGATCAGGGAGTTCAATTCACATCACATCTGACCAAGAATCTCTTAAGGCATCATTATATCAAACGCAGAACATATAATTCCTATCACCCTCAGGAAAATGGGAAAGTGGAGGTTAAAAATAGGGAATTGGAGCGAATCCTCACCAAGGTTGTAGAAACAACAATAGAGATTGGGATGGAAAATTAGTGGAGGCCAATTGGGCCTATAACACAACTTAGAAGACAACTACTAGGTTCACTCCATATGAACTAGCTTACGGAAAGAAATCTTTGCTTTCTATTGAGTTGAGTATAATACTTTGAGAATGGAAGCCCAGTTGGACTTAGATGTCACCAAACCACAACAAGGGAGGTTGCTTCAATTGAATGGATTGGATGAGTTTAGAATGCAAGCCCTCCTACACACTAAATTTATACAATTACAAAGGAATGTCTAGCATGATAGGCATATCAAGGACAAGGGTTTTTCAATAAGGGGATTGGGAATTATTATATGATTCTAGTTTCAATAATTTCAAGGGAAAACTGATGACAAGATGGTTAGTCCCATACCTGATATAGAAATTTCATGATAATGGAGTTGTTCAAATCAGGACCATTGATGAGGAAGGGATTCCCTTTCTTGTCTATGGCTACAGGTTGAAGGTATACAAAAAGACAATGTCTAAGGAATAGCTCATCAATACAATCAATAGAGAAGTCAATTTGATTGGAAGTGTCATAGCTTCTAGTCCACATCATTTCTAGATACTTTTTTGAGAAAAGAAAATAAAAGGCCTAGATGAAAACCTTTATGAGGCATCTGAGGCCAACTCCTGGGTTGAAAACCTCTCTGAGGCATCCCAAGAGAAAGAAAGAGGAAAAATAATAAAGATCCCTGTTGGGTCTAAAATCTGGATGCAAATTGGAGTTTCATTTACTATTAATCCGGGTAAGTAAACTTCAAGGATCATCCAATATATATATGGACTTAGAGACAAACTAAACTAAGCTAGGTGAATAAATACCAAAGCTCCCTTACAAGAGGTCTTTAATTGGGATCTCCAACACCTATTTAGTCATTTAACAAAATTAAATCTAAAGACATTGTGACAAGTGTAAGAAATAATAAAGATCCCTTACAAGACATTGTTCATTAATATCTCAAGCATATAAATCAGAAACTTATACTAATGAAATCAAACATTAAATAACAAATCAGATTCATTGAAAGAAACATTAATACTTTCTTATGAAATGTCATTTGTTAATATTTAAAACATACGAACCTAATGAAATTTACAAACAAACATAAAATGAAAGCTTACCAAAACAAAAGTGTACTTGCTAGACAATGGGGGCCCTTCCAAGGATTCACATGCACATCAAAAGAGAAATCAAATGCAGAAGATCAAAGAAGATCCATTTTATTTATCTTCAATTGCAAATTGCAATTACAAGTTCTACATTCCAAGAGGTTCTAAAATCTGCATTACAATGATTCCAAATTCTAACTTCTCATTACAAACTTATAAGATCCTAAGGTTCTAAATTCTAACTTCTCAATTCTAAATTCTAAATTCCAAAATTACAAATGAAGGATATAACGCTCCTATTTATACAAAAGTTATGATAACAAACTCATAAATGTGGATCCACTATTCCCTCTTCAAATCCACATATCTCTCAACCAATGGTGACACATAACCCTATCCTAGAGGTCCATGATCTTATCCATGAGGTCCATGATCTCCTTAAATTCGAATTTGAGCATAGAGTGCGACATTAGGGTGCCTTAGAAGCTTCCTTTGTACCTACACATGTGAACAAACTCATTCTAATTGTTAGGTATAAGTATATGGATATTAGTTTCTAAACTTTAACCACAAATTCACTTAAAAATACTAAGAATTAATAATGTTTTGGAAAACACAATGGTAACCCATTTAATGATGAAAGTGAAGCTGATGTGGTGACATGGTGGTGGTATAGAGGTGAGAAAATGTGTGAATGGAGTGGAAGTGGATGTATTTTAAGGATAATTCTTAGGCCCAACATACCCCCAAACTGATGGTATTGCATGTCCTCATGCAATCTATTACATTAATTTTTTATACTTGAGCTTTGGCTTAAACTTTGCATGATATCATTTACTTAACATTTGCAAAGTGTTTTTGATGAAGTGCAACTTGGTTGGTTCTTGTGCTTCAACCATATTTTGTTTGTTGCATTCAATTTTAATGTATGAACTTAGCATAATGATAATTTGATTTTTATTGCAAAGCATTTTGTTGGAAGGCATCATGGTTGGTTCTTGTGTAACAACCATGATTTTGTTGCATCCAATTAGCTTTTAAGTACTTTTTACAAAGCCATTTATATGCTCATGTAATAGTGAATATATTTTGAAGTTATGTGGGTTTTAGAATGTGATATATGAATATGGAA
>APFE031253349.1:103515-137904 GCA_000404065.3 Pinus taeda | reverse complement strand
TGGGGGAAGTCTGTCAAAATTAGAGTTTGTCAAAGTCATGCAGCTCAAATCAGCCAAATAAATATGAGACAAAATTTTTCTAAGCTATGAAGGAGACTCTCAAGTAAAACATGTTAAACTGCAAACTCTCAGAAGTCAATATGAAACTCTCAAGATCCACAATGATGAAGGTGTAGCTAGTTACTTCTTATGTATAGATGAGATTGTTAATTGCATGAAGAATCTGGGTGAAGAGATAAAGCAAGTTACCTTAGTTGAAAAAGTTTTAAGATCCTTATTTACTAAATTTGAATCAAAATTATCTACCATAGAAGAAAAGCAGGACCTACAGACTATTAATATGACACAGCTTCACGGAATCTTAGCTGCCTTCGAGATGAGAAAAGGAGGTCCTTCAGATATGAGAGAAGCCGCATTTAAAGCTTCAACAAAAATAAAAGAACTCAATGAATCAGGATATATTTCAAAAGAAGAAGAGGAAGCGAACTTTGTCAAGAATCTTCAACAGGGTTTTGGTAGATTCAGAAGTAAACTACCTTTCAAATGTTTTTCCTATGGTAGAGTTGGTCATTATGCTGCCAAATGTCCTCATAAAGATAAATATGATAAGGGAAGGAAACTGCAAAATGGAATAGAAAACAAAGTGTAAGTAAAAAAGAGCTACTATACCCATGAAGATAGTGATGGTTTATCAAATAGTGATGAAGATGAAAATAGCAATGACTATAGACTTCTAATGGCTTATGAAGATGAAGATTTTTTGGATGCTTTAGATGAAGATGACCTTTATGAAGAAATCTCTAAACTAAAAATCTGTTGGGCTGTGTTATATTCTTTTCACGTAGTTAACAGGGGATTTGAAGGGCACCTGTAACCCCACTTTATGGGGTTTGGGGTAGCGCCCCAGAATATTTTGGTTTTGGACCCTATATTAGGTTGGGTAGACCCACCTATGGTTTTTTGCATTATTTTTATACATTTTTTTTGGACGTGATGGTTTTCGGTCCATGGTATTGGACGCGATGGTTTTTCGGTCCATGCTATTGGATGCGATGGTTTTCGGTCCATGGTATTGGATGCTTCATCATGTATAAATATGTATGTAACATTGAAAGGAACATAATGAAAAATCAAGCTAGTAGTCCCAGTTTTGGGATCTAGGGGAAAATCTCTGTGTATATGTGTTTTATGTGTTATCATCTCGCATTGTTTATTTTCTGTGTTTTAGAATTCGTATGCAGGTAATTTCTGTATGGGGTTAAAACCTACATTTGGTATCAAAACTGTTTTGGCTTCAAGGGGACGCCTTTGTTGCTGAGGGATTTCGCTTGGGCCTATGGTAGACCCTGTTCAGTGGGAGATCTGCGAGATCGATTCTAGTGGTGAAAGAAGATGGCGAGCAGTGGAAAGATAGAGATCGAGAAATTTAATGGTCAGAGTTTTGAGTTGTGGAAACTCAAGATGGAGGAATTGTTGGTGGATAAAGACTAGTGGATCATGGTAGGTCTAGGTACTAAACCAATAGGAGTGTCCGATGAAGACTGGAAGAAGTTGGATTGGAAGGCAAAGAGCATAATATGATTGTGTGTCTCAGATTCAGTATTGCTAAATGTATCAAGGGAAGCTATGGCGAAGGCTTTGTGGGACAAGTTAGGGACTTTGTACCAATCGAAGTCTCTGGTGAATAAACTGTTCCTGTGGAAACAACTGTATAACCTGAGGATGAAAGATGGAGACTCAGTGATAGAGCATCTGAATGCATTTAATACCGTGGTAATTCAGTTAGCATTTGTTGATATTAAAATTTGAGATGAAGATAAGTGCATTAGTTTGTTGTGTTCTCTACTAGATTCATGGGATAGTTTGGTTATTGCAATAGGTAGCAATGCAACTACCTTGCATTTTGATGAAATCGTCTCATCCTTCCTGATGGAGGAGATGAGACAAAAAAATATGGAGAGCCAAAATGGTGATGCCTTGTCTGTACGAGGGCAGACCCAGAATAGAAACAAAAATAAGTCATGGAGTGGGAGATCTAAATCTAAAGGGAGATCTAAATCTCTAGGAAAACATGTAAAGGTGGTGTGCTGGAAATGTGGAAAGGAAGAGCACTACAAAAGGGACTGTAAATCTAAATCTCCTGACAAAGGAAAGGGATCTGATGAGGCTCCTTCTGTAGAGGTGAAAACCACCTCAGATGAAGGTGGGGATGTGTACTTGGCTTCTTCAAGTACACATGTAGATCATGAGGCATGGTTGATTGACTTAGGTGCATCTCAGCGAGTATGAGAAATATGATGGTGGTGATGTCTTCCTGGGGGATGACAGGAAGGCTAGAATCATTGGTCGCGGAAAAGTAAAGTTGAAGTTGCAAGGTGGAAGGGTTAGAATGCTTCCAGGTGTTCTACATATTCTTGCATTAGCCAAAAATCTGATTTATGTTAGCAAGTTGGATGATGCAAGTGTAAAAATAGTGTTCGAGAAGGATACTTGCAAGATGTTTCGGGGAGCACTGGTATTGATGCGGGGAGTTCGGATTGGAACTTTGTACAAGCTACAAGATAGCACTATTATTGATGGGTGCAATAGTTCTGTGGTTCCTGAAAGTGGAGCAGAAAATCTAGTGGCCTTTGGAGAGAAGAAAATGTTATGGCATCAAAGGCTTGGACATATTGGAGAAAAGGGCCTTCGGATACTTCATGGTAAAGGTATGATAGAAGGTATGAGTAATAGCCCTCTAGATTTTAATTTATATGAAAATTGTGTATATGGGAAGCAGAATCGGGTGAGTTTCCCCTCTGGTAGTAAGAGGGAGAAACAAATATTAGAACTTCTGCACAGTGATGTGTTTGGACCTATGAAGGTTCCATCACTAGGTAAGTCTATGTACTATGTATCATTTATAGATGAATTTGCAAGGAATACATGGATATATTTCCTTAAGAAGAAACCTGAAATCTTTGACAGGTTTAAAGAATTTAAGGCTCTCATGGAAAACCAGACAGAGAAGAAGATAAAGGTGCTAAGGATAGATAACGGTGGAAAGTTTTACAGTAAGGAATTTGAAGAATTCTATAAGAAGTGTGGCATAGCATGGCAGAAGACTACTCCATATACACCTCAGCAAAATGGAGTTGTAGAAAGAATGAATAAGACATAGATGGAAAGGGCAAGAAGCATGCTCAGTGGTGCCGGGTTAGGACAGGAATTCTGGGCAGAGGCATTGGATACTACATGTTACTTGGTCAACCGGTCACCTTCATCAGCATTGGAGGATAAGACTCCACAAGAGGTATGCACTGGTAATAAACCCTCTATTTCACATCTGAGGGTATTTGGATGTGATGCATATGTACATGTTCCAAAGGAGAAACGAACCAAGTTGGATAGTAAATCTGAAAAGTGCATCTTTATTGGGTATAAGGATGGTTTAAAGGGTTATAAGCTTTGGAACCCCAGTCACACGAAAGGTTGTGTACAACCAAGATGTGGTGTTCAAAGAGGTGAAAGATGTTATTAAACAAGAATTCCAATGAACGGAACCTGAGAAGATAGAGTTTGAGCTAAAGGAGGAAGAATCAAACTCAACAGTAGAGGAGGAATCAGAAGATGAAGAAATACAAACTCTGGCTCGGAGAAGATCGGTTCGAGAAAGAAGGTAGCCTGAAAGGTATAGTCCATCTTCTTTCTGTTCAAATTTTGCTTAATATATTACTGAAGATGATCCCAAAACTATGAAGGAAGCAGTACATTCATAGGATGGAAAACTCTAGAAAGAGGCCATGGTTGATGAAATGCAATCTTTGCACACAAATTAGGCTTGGGATCTAGTGGAGTTGTTGGCTGGAAGGAAACCCATTGGTAGAAAATGGGTGTTCAAAAAGAAGACAAATGCAGAAGGAAAAGTGGAGAAATACAAAGCTCGGTTGGTAGCAAAACATTATTCCCAGGTGCTGGGAATTTATTTTGGTGATATTTTTTCTCCTGTTGCAAAGGTAACTTCTATTAGATTAATTTTATCTGTTGCTGCTACTTTTGATTTTGAGGAAGAATAAATAGATGTGAAGACAACATTTCTTCACGGGGATCTAGAAGAGGAAATCTACATGAAGCAACCTAAAGGCTTTGCAGCGAATGGTAAGAAAGAACTAGTATGCAAGTTAAAGAAGTCTTTGTATGGGTTAAAACAGTCACCAACGATGTGGTATCAGAAATTTGATACATTTATAAGGGGACTTGGCTTCACCAGAAGCAAAGCAGATCATTGTTTGTATTTTAAATTAATTGGTGACTATGTTATTTATCTGGTCTTGTATGTGGATGATATGTTGCTGGTTGGAAATGACAAAGAAATTATCCAGGATTTGAAAACCCAATTGTCCTCCAAATTCGACATGAAAGATCTTGGCAATGCAAACTATATTTTGGGCATGGAAATTAAAAGAGATCAAGTAAAGAGGAAGCTCTGGGTAAACCAGAGGAAGTATGTGGAGACAATACTACAGAGGTTTAATATGTAGGATAGTCAACCAGTGAAGGTCCCTATTCCTGTAGGTGTGAGGTTATCTGTTGAACAATGTCCCAAGACACAAGAAGAAAAAGAGGACATGTCCCATGTTCCATATGCAAGTGCAGTCGGTAGCCTAATGCATGCAATGGTATGTATTAGACCAGATATTTCACATGCAGTGGGAGTATTGAGCAGGTTTATGTCAAAACCAGGAAAGGAGCATTGGATAGCAGTGAAGTGAGTTTTCAGGTATTTGCGTGGCACTAGTGATTATGATCTGTGCTACCAAGGAAGACCAGTATTAGATAGAGTGTTGGATATTCATGGCTTTGTTAATGCAGACTGGGCTAGAGATCTGGATCAGAGAAGATCTACAAGTCGATATGTGTTTAACCTATTTGGAGGTGCAGTCAGTTAGATGAGTAAGAAATAATCTGTAGTGGCACTATCAACTACAGAGGCAGAATACATGGCAGCCACTCATGCAAGCAAGGAATTAGTTTGGTTGCAGGTATTGTGTTCAAGTATGGGGTTAGTATAGGAAGCTATAAGGATAGACTATGATAGCCAAAGTGCAATTTTCTTGGCAAATAACCTTGCATATCATTCAAAGGCAAAGCACATTGATGTTCAGTATCACTTTGTGAGGGATATGATAGAAGACAAAAAGGTGTTGCTGGTAAAGGTGGACACTTTGAAGAATACTGCAAATGCATTGACAAAATCTATGAGCTCTGAGAATTTCTCTTGGTGTAGAGAGACAATGGCCATTTCAGGGCTAGGAAAATGACTAAGCTCTCTTGTGGCCCCCTGTGGAAAGAAAACAACAAGTGGGAGAATGTTGGGTTGTGTTATATTCTTTCCACGTAGTTAACAGGGGGTTTGAAGGGCACCCATAACCCCACTTTATGGGGTTCGGGGCAGCGCCCCAGAAAATTTTTGTTTTGGAGCCTATGTTAGGTTGGGCATACCCACCTATGGTTTTGTGCATTATTTTCACACATGTTTTTTGGACGCGATGGTTTTCGGTCCATGGTATTGGATGCGATGGTTTTTCGGTCCATGGTATTGGACGTGATGGTTTACGGTCCATGGTATTGGATGCTTTAGTATGTATAAATATGTATTGTAACATTGAAAGGAACAGAATGGAAAATCAAGCTAGTAGTCTCGGTTTTGGGATCTAGAGGAAAATCTCTATGTATATGTGTTTTATGTGTTATGATATCACATTGTTTATTTTCTGTGTTTTAGAATTCGTACGCAGGTAATTTCTGGACGGGGTTAAAACCAACAAAATCTATTTAGAAGAAAAGAATATGATTATAGATACCTTGACATACCAACTTGCTAAAAGAGAAAACCACAATGAAAAGATAGAATGTGAAATTGTGGGTCTAAGAAAGGATCTTGAGAAAACAAAAGCTCTCAATATTAGATTTGCCAAAGGATCAGAAAACTTAATTGAAATTATCAAAGTGCAGCGCTCTCCTCTAATAAAGACAGGTCTTGTATATACTAAAGAAACATCTCAATCACAGAATCTGTCAACCTCCACTAAAATCTATCTTGATGCAGAAAAGAGCAGTGAACAGTTCGACAATAATTAGCAAAAGCATAAAGCAGATCACCAGGTAAATCAAGCTCAATTTACTTCAAGGATGAACAGAAGCCACAATCAACGTTAGGTAAATCATACTCAATCTGCTTCAAAGAATATCAATAAAAACTACAATCAACATGTTAGTAGGAGGAACTTCAACTACAATCAACAGGTCAGTAGATTCGATAATCACAGGAACTTCTTTAATGGTCAATGTTTCTCATGTCATAATTTTGGACACAATGCTGCTCAATGTGTTACTTCCAAAACTATCATGACTAAATAAGCACAAAATCAAAGGAATGTGACAGGGATCAAGAAAAGTTCTTATAATAACTTTTCTCTTCTTGAAAATGAAATAGAATGCTCAATATGTAACAACTTTGGCCATGAAGAATCTGAATGCAGGAAAATTTCGGCAAATAACTCAAAAGGAGCAAACTCCATTAAATCCTAAAATACAGAGAAAGAAAGAACCACAAATAGAAAGATGTGGTATATCTTTCTATGCAAAAGGACAAGAAAACTAGTGGTACATCGAGAGTGGATGCTCAAAACACATGACAGGTGACAGAGAAAAACTACACTCATATAATGCGTTAGAAAAGGAAAAGGGTGTCTCGTTTGGAAACGACACTTCTGCCATCATAAAAGGTAAAGGATTTGTTTTCTTGAAAGAAAAAGTTAAAGCTGGGAATGTTATGTATGTTGATGGATTAAAGCATAATATGTTGAGTGTGAGTCAAATGTGTGATCAAGGAAATGAAGTAGTGTTTTGATCAAATGGATGTGTTGTTTGTGATCTTGATACAAGAGAAACCATGATCAAAGGGACAACAACTCCAAACAACCTATACATACTCAAGGGAGGACAACAACAATGCTATCTAAGCAAAAATGATGAAAACTGGCTATGGCACAGAATATTGGGACATCTAAGCTTTTCTCAAATAAGAAAAGCATGCAGATTCCAGGCTATTCGTGATCTTCCAAATATCAACATTCTTGAAAATAATATATGCAAATCAAGTCAATTCGTTAAGCAAACCAAATCTCAATTCACTGAAAAGGAAGGGTCAGCTAGTAAGCCTCTTGAACTTGTTCATACTGATTTATGTGGTCCATCAAGAAAAAAGTCACCTCGTGGAGAAGAATATTTTATATTGTTCATTGGTGATTTTTCCATAATGTGTTGGATAGGTCTTCTAAAGCATAAAGATGAAGCATTTGAAAATTTCAAAGCCTTCAAAGCTTTGGTTGAAAATGAATCAGATCTCAAAATCAAATGCCTCAGATCTGATCGAGGACGGGAATTTACCTCGGACAAATTCTTTGACTTCTGTGAACAACATGGAATAAAAAGGTAGTTCTCCACTGCAAGGACTCCTCAACAAAATGGAGTGGTAGAAAGGATTAACAGAACTATTCAACAAATGGCTCGTGCTATGCTAGATGATTCTGGAACTCCTGCAACCTTTTGGGGTGAAGTTGCATTCGTCGTCGTCACTATTCTCAACCAAGCAAATGTTTGGGTAAACAACACTCAAACTCCACATGAACTTTGGTATGGTAAGGATCCTACTGTAAAATACTTCAAAGTTTTTGGAAGCAAATGTTACATCAAATAGACTGATGAAAAACTTGGTAATTTTATACCCAAAGTAGATGAAGGTATTTTACTTGGCTACTCTTCCCAAAGTAAAGGATATAAATGTTACACAAAAGACTTGGGAAAATTATTGAAAGTATTGATGTTGTGGTTGATGAAGCATGCAAAAATCCAAAACAGATAAAAACCGAAGATTATGAAGAAGATGAGGATCATTTTCTGACATCAAATCACACTGATTCTGAAGAAGAAACCAATGAAGCACCCGAAGAAGAGATAACGATAGAAGAAAAGACTTTGTCCAGGTATGTTCAGAAATATCATCCACAAGCTCAAATTTTAGGAGAAAAATGAGCAGGTGTGCAGACTAGAATAACCATTGTCGAAGCTTCAAGCTATCTAGTACTACTATCTTCCACTGAACCCCAAAATGTAAATGAAGCATGCATAGATGAATTTTGGGTCAAGGCCATGAATGAAGAACTTGAGCAAATTGAAAATAATAATACTTGGGAATTAGTTCCTAGACCTCAAGATAAGAATATCATAGGAACTAAATGGATATTCAAAAACAAGTTGAACAAAAGTGGAGAGGTTATTAGAAAAAAGGCTAGATTTGTTTGTAAAGGATATTCTCAACAAGAAGGTATAGATTTTGAAGAAACTTTTGCACCTGTTGCTAGACTTGAAGCCATCAGAATGTTTCTTGCTCTTTCTAGTTTTCAGAAATTCAAAGTATACCAAATGGATGTAAAATCTTCCTTTCTTAATGGAGACTTAGAAGAATAAGTCTATAATGAATAACTATAAGGATTCATTCTTGGAAATGATGCAAAACTTGTATGCAAACTAAAAAAAGCTCTCTATGGTCTAAAACAGGCTCCAAAGGCATGGTATTACCATCTTGACAAATATCTCAATCAACAAGGTTTTTCAAAGGGGTTAGCAGATAGCAATCTATATACAAATGTGGACACTAATAAATTGCTAATAATTGTTATATATGTTGATATCATTTTTGGTAGCAATGAAGAATCCATGAGTCAGAATTTTGCTTTAGTAATGCAGCAAGAATTTGAAATTTCCTTGCTTGGTGAGCTTACCTACTTTCTTGGTCTACAAGTGCAGCAAAATAAAGATGGTATTTTTCTCTTACAAACAAAATATCTCAAACAGATCCTGACAAAGTATGGCATGGAAGATTCTAAACCGGTATGTATTCCAATGGTAACAGGATGTAGTCTTAGCTCAAATGATGAATTAGCAGCGGTACATCAACCAACTTACAGATCCATGATTGGCAGTCGGCTTTATCTAACAGGTACCCGACCGGACATCATGCATGTAATGGGAATAATTGGAAGATTCCAAGCAAATCCAAAGGAATCACATCTTCAGGCAGTCAAAAGAATTTTCAAATATCTTCAAGGAACACAGAACTTTGGCTTATGGTATCCTAGAGATATAGATCTTACACTTCATGCATATACAGATGCAGATTGGGTAGGAAGTGTTGATGATATAAAAAGCACTAGTGACGGTGCATTCTATATGGGTTCCAGGATAGTGTCTTGGTTCAGTAAGAAACAAATCTCAATTGCATTATCTACAGCTAAAGCAGAATATGTGGTTGTTGCATCTTGCTACACACAATTACTTTGGATGATGCAAACCTTGCAAGATATTCAAATCACATGTACTCCACCAATCCCCATTCTATGTGACAATACAAGTGCCATTAGTATTTCAAAGAATCCAATCATGCACTCCAAGACCAAGCACATACCCATCAAATATCATTTTTATATGTCAACAAGTGCTTGAACAAAAAGTCAAATTGGAGTATGTTCCCTCCAAAGAACAGGTTGATGATATATTCACTAAACCACTGCCCAGAGAGACATTCGAATATCTCAGACAAAAGTTGGGAGTAGTTTCTGCATCATCCTGCTGTTAAACCCTATTTTTAAACAAAAGGTGGCTATACGCGAGTTTCATGAAGTGTAGTTGCATAGATACACGAGATTCTGTGGACACAGTCGCGTATATGTTGGTTTGAAGTAACACAGTGGGCCAGACTCAGGAAAAAGGGGGTCTGCTATGGTTATGTCAATTATTTGCTCTATTTTTTCAATCTGCTGATATTTTGGTCCTCATAATGTTGTTGATCACTTGATATATATTAATGATGATGTTTTGATATCTCTTACTGACATATGCAATGATTAGATCTGACAGTGAATAGGTAGCACAGGTTTAGGGGGAGAACATGGTTGATGATATTTTGGGAACTAATGATGGACATATGCAGGTTGCTGGTCCGAATGCTATTGACAGATGTTGTTGATGATAGTTGCTAAGGACTATCATGACATTTTGTCTATGTTATAAATGGAATGTATATCATTCAATGTAAAGGTCATATCAAGATTCATGATGTAATAATTAGTCTCTGTCTATTGTAGTCTTTTGATGAGTCCCTTTTGGTCATATGATGTGATTTGTACCCCCACTATGCATAGGAAGGATGATGTAATATTTTAGTCATGTATAAACAATTGGTATATCCCCACTTGGTTGGGAGATGGATGCATGTATGAGTCATTGGTGATAGGAAGGTCAATTGTGATGTATGTATAGAGTCGTGTTCTTCTTTAGAACATATTTTTGCAGACTTTGTTTATGCTCAGGGGGAGCATGGACTCAATCATGGGAGCACAATCAACACTTCAACATATCATAGAATTGAACATATACTTAGGGGGAGCATGACCCTTTGCCCTTGATGTCAAAAGGGGAGAATGACTTGGTGTGGTTGTTGTCATCAAGTCCAAAGGGGGAGATTGTTGGCATTACGATGTATGTGTTGTACTTGATGGCAACCCACTTGTAGCAGAACAACTCTCCTGTATATGGTAACTAGATGAATCTACAGAAGAGATATCAGATGTGACAAGATTGTTGACAAGTGTGATGAAATGCAAGACGATTTCAAGGAATCAATTTAGAAAGCAACTCACCCAGATGACTCATAGTACTACAAGTTAACAGCACAAAGTTATAGATCAGACTACACAGAATGGAGAAAGAGAGGTATATGTAGGTTCACCATTGACCAAGCCACGTATACATGCGGGTTCACTATATACAAGTCACATATACATACACACGCACTTTCACAAAAGGAAAAGTGTGTATACCTTGGAAAACTAAATGTTTGGTCTGAAGTATTTGGTCCATGGTATTTTGATCCATGGTATTGGTCCAAGGTATCAGGTCCGCGGTATTGACCCCAGGTATTTGGTCCAAGGTATTGGTCCTAAGTGGTTTTGGTCCATGGTATTGAGAAAGGCCTAAAACTATAAAAGGAGGAGAAGATCATTAGGCCAAGGTGTGCAAGTATCAAATATCTGATATAGTGTGAGATCTAATATGCAGGTTATGGGCTTATGGTGTTGTGCTAGATTTGAACCTAGGAAGAACCTTAGCGCTTGATGAAGGATAAGATCTAATGATGTATCAGGATCTTAAGGCTTGAAGTGAATTATCTTTACGTGGTTTGATCATGTATTTGAATAACTGGTGCATGTTGTAGTCTATAAAAACAATGATCTAGGTATGATTGAAGTTTGGGATAATTGTTATGTTTAAATCATCCTTTACAAATCCGTACGCAGGTTCACTTCAGAAAATAAGTGTATACACGCTCGTCTTTCATATAAAAATAGCGTATACATCATAAATTTGATTTGCAGATCTGTACGCTAGTTTTCTTTGAGGAAAGCGCATATACACATAGGTTCAACACATGGAAGTAGTGTATACCTTATAAAATATGTTTTAGTTTCTTTTGTTTGTTGTTGCAGTGTTTTGGGTTATTTCTTGGGTTTTGGTTACTGTATTCTGGTGACAAAATTTTGAATGATCAAAGTGATGGAGTGATTGATTGATTTAGTTATGGTTGGTTCAAAAGGAGATTCGTTGATGCAAATATATTTAATGATTGAATTATGTTGTTGATGGATCCAGTCTGAAAGTTTATGAAACATGCTCATTGAAGAAAAGAGAAGGTTGTATCCTTCTGTAGGCCGTCACCTACGTACTAGTAAACATATCATCTAGTACAAGAGCTAGGGGGTTGTAGCTCCCTTCTAGTAGAAGCTGGAGAATGAGAGAAGGTTGTAGCCTTCTGCAAGTAGAAGACTGCGTACTAGTATAATATTGCACCAATACAAAAATTGTAAATAGAATTATCTTATTATTAAAAGAAGACAGAGACGATTGCAACAGGTGGTTTTCACACACGTTGGGTTTCCACCTTATATCTTAGCGTTCATGTGTGTTTCTATGTGTGAAGATTTGTTCTATTTTTACTGCACTTGGTTACTATTTATATGGTTCTGATGCACTGATTAAATATCAATATATGATGAATTAACTGAATCATAAGTTTGCTAAATATACGCTAGTTGCTCTAAACACAATTGCGTGTACACGTGAGTTCCCTTAACTGAAGTAGTCTATATGAATCTGATTATGGAAATGAAAAATTATTAGTTTGATAATATTGATTCACCCACCCCCCTCTAAATAGTATTTCCAACAAAGGTTAGGATCCTAATCTCGATCTATATACCAAACATCTGCCTCTCTATCACAATTTCTTAGATCTGACTGACCTACTTCCCTTACCTAAAATCAAAAATCTAAATTTGCTATTATAAGGCACATTATTGCTTTAGCAATGTATGCTTGACTTACCGAAGTGAGTTACTGATCCTTATTTCTTGAAACGAGCCATAGCTCCTTCCTCCGCTCTCAAAATGAAGTCAACTCATACTCGATGGCTCATTCCAGATTTAGCAAGGAGTGCTTCCCTTCTCTGATTCATTACTTCTTTTGTCTCTCAAACCAGTTCTCCAATCGAAAGCCCTAACCCGGTTCGGTAGTCAATCCAATTTCAGCTGTGATTAATAATTGCAATTATAAAGGATTTCATTTCTAATAATTTATTTCACTGGTAAATTTCTCCCTTCAATTGTATTAATTTTCCTATTCATTGAAAATCCATTAGCTTTTGAGCTCTGTATCTTGTTTTCTTTCAAAAAGCATCCTCCCTCGTTTTCTGCCATCCAACTGATGCTTGGAATTCTTTTGATTTTCAGATACCTAACAGGAGTGTTAATCTGGATACCTTGAGTGTTGAAAGTCATAAAATTTGGTTTCTTTGAAGTTTCTTAAAAAAATTGCGGCAAGGAACCATGAATTTCAAAGTTTTTTTTTTAGAAAAATCTTACCACATAGAAACTATATACAGGAATTGAAAAAAATTAATTTAAATACACTTCATCGAAGGATTTTCTATGATCAGAATACTAGAATATTGTATTTTTTAAATTCCCTTGAGATGTGACGTTTGTTCTAGGGAATTGAAATTGGACCAATGCAATCCTAGTCTTGTAGAATTTGCAATAGGTGAAAAGCCCGTAGTTTGATATGGTGTGTATGCTCCTAATAGAACGATAACGTTATCTTGATATGATGAATAGCTTACATAGTTATCAAACTCCTATGGTGATATGGTGAATAGTGTGTTCTATATGCTCCTAATATGTTGTGATATGGTGAATAGATTACAAGTTTGATGTCTCTTCTAATTGCAATGGAGGAAAGGGATTGCACCAAAAGAATAAATAAACATAGGTAGAGAAGTTTTAACACATTGATCAAATCACTAAACTGCAGATTTCATTTTTAAATTTGAAATCGAAAATAACCGATTTAAAAAAAAAAATGATTTCAATTTCTTATAATGTTGTAATTTTAATGATTTGTGCAAATTATGAGCAAGAGATTTTTATCCAATTTTGAAAATAAATTAATATATTTTCTAATCTTTCTTATCAGTCGAAGTGTAGGAAGAGAGCATACTAACCTATTGATTTGTTTTTTTTTTTGCGGGTTAGTGTGGAACGAGTGGCTCTTATTGCATTACTAAATTTATTCATGAAAAATGATGATGATTTTTTTATTATTATTATTATTTTAAAACAAGGCTAAAAGAAAACCATATGAGATCTCATTTTATTTTTCTAATCTATTCTACCATAACTTGAAAGATTTTTTTTTTTTTTTTCCTAGGTAAAAGAATGCTTCCAGTGAAACCACCTATGGACTAACAATTCAAAAATGGTCACATCAATATTTAAAATTTTTACCTTATGATTTGCAAACATGTGAGTAACATGTCTTACTCTTGGAGTTGGTGCAAGGTTCTTTTGAAACCAGTCTGTGATATTGTCCTTGCTCTCCAAGAAGTACCTGTTCAACATCTTCAATTTTCTCATCCGTAGATGGATTAGTAAGAAATGGGGGGTTTAAAAACATTGAATTTGAAACTAAGTATGAAAAAAAATGTTCAAACTTGAACTCTGTTATGAAGTTCCTGCTATCACCAGGTTTCACAATTTAGTCCATAAAAAGAAATTGCAATAAAAATAACTTCCTAAGTCTATCTCCAAATGATCCTCCTCGGTAGCGGTGCCAAAAAGTTGTGTCTAAAATGCAGATGCAAATTAGATTTTCATTTACTATCAATCCAGGTAAGTAAACTTCGAGGGTCATCCAATATATATATATATATATATATATATATATATATATGGACTTAGAGACAAACTAAACTAAGCTAGGTGAAGAAATGCCAAAGCTCCCTTACAAGAGGTCTTTCATTGCGATCTCCAACACCTATTTAGTCATTTAACAAAATGAAATCTAAAGACATTGTGACAAGTGTAAGAAATATTAAAGCTCCCTTACAGCAGATTATTCATTAATATCTCAAGCATATAAATTAGAAACTTAAACTAATGAAATCAAACATTAAATAACAAATCAGATTCGCTGAAAGAAACATTAATACCTTCTTACGAAAGGTCATTCATTAATATTTCAAACATGTGAACCTAATGAAATCTACAAACAAACATAAAATGAAAGCTTACCAAAACAAAACTGTACTTGCTAGACAATGGGGGCCCTTCCAAGGATTCACAAGCACACCAAAAGAGAAGTCGAATGTAGAAGATCAAAGAAGCTCCATTTTAGTTATCTTCAATTGCAAATTGCAATTACAAGTTCTACATTCCAAGAGGTTCTAAAATCTCCATTACAATGATTCCAACTTCTAACTTCTCATTACAAACTTATAATATCCTAAGGTTCTAATTTCTAACTTCTCAATTCTAAATTCTAAATTCCAAAATTACAAATGAAGGAGATAACACTCCTATTTATACAATAGTTATGATAACAAACTCATAAATGTGTATCCACTATTCCCTCTTCAGATCCACATATCTCTCAACCAATGGTGACACATAACCCTATCCTCCATGATCTTCTCCATGAGGTCCATGATCTTATCCATGAGGTCCATGATCTCCTCAAATTCAATTTGAACATAGAGTGCCACATAAGGGTGCCTTAGAAGCTTCATTTGTACCTACATATGTCAACAAACTCATTCTAATTGTTAGGTATAAGTATATGGATATTATTTTCTAAACTTTAACCACAACACTTAAAAATAATAAGAATTAATAATGTTTTGGAAAACACAATGGTAACCCATTTAATGATGAAAGTGAAGCTGATGTGGTGACATGGTGGTGGAATAGAGGTGAGAAAATGTGTGAATGGAGTGAAAGTGGATGTATTTTAAGGACAATTTTTAGGTCCAGCAATCCCTTGGTGAAAACCTCTCTTGAGGCACCTAGGGAAGGTAGACAGGATGAAAAATGCCTCTGAGTCATATTGTATGTTTCAAAGAAAAAGAGAACAAAAAAAAAAAAGAAAAAAACATGGAAAATGGATCTACAACATGCTTGCTAATCTTTTTGTCATTTTGCAGGATTAAATACAATGGTAGATTCCATAGATACAGGGACAACATTCTCAATATTCTCTTCACTCCTCCCTCCATCCACTTCATATCCATCATCCACATTCATGTGATCACCCCTATCCACCATCCTATTAACCCAAAACTCAAGTTTCACCCCCTCTGTGGATTGCTGCAGGAAGGACCTGTAATTGCTATAGGAAGGTCCTGTAGTGCTACAAGAGGGTTCTGAAAAGCTATCACAGGGTGATACGAAGGAAAGGACAACCTAAAATGACCTTGAAAAGGATGAATAAGGTTCCCCCACCATGGTCCACCATCCATCCCATTTCATATAATAAAAGTATTTTTCACTAAAATCCCTCCACTTTGTCTTATCCATGTGAAATGTTTTTTGGAGAAACACACATAGCACATCCTATTCATTTCTAAAAATATACACCACTCACTCAAAGTCCTATCATTTTCCTCAAGATGTTTAAAATCCTCTCTCATCACCCCCATGCAGCTTGAAGACCCCAGACGAAAAGAAAAGGACTGCTACAGGAAGAGAACCTCCTCTTGTAGCAACCTGTGCACACATCACAAATAGCAATAATATCATTCTTTTTCTCATCATTAGGGGGGTGATGGAAACTTATGAGGACACTATGCAGTAGTCATATCACTCCCAACAAGAATCTCAAACAACGGTAGAAACTTAGACATCAACAAGGTACTTGCAAACACAACAACCACATCATTCAAATATCACGAAGAGCAATGAAGAAATGCATAGGAAAGAAACACGGAAATTCAACTCCCTATCCTTTGGTCCAAAGTCATAGACATGGATAGAGAGGACTTTATTGACACAAAGACCCTCACACCAGGTGAGACCCCAGCCTCTAGTGTAGGAGGAAGAGAGGGGAAAATAGAGGAAGAACCAAAAGCAGAGGTAGAAAAAGAAAAAGAGGAAGAGGAAGTGGAGGAGAAATAGGAAAAATCAAGTCCTGAGGAAACTACTAAGCCCATAGAAACATAGATATTGCATGAGTAAGCAATTTTTTCTCCAAGACTCACTGAAAAAGAGGTAGTTTCAACTTTAGCTAGCTTGAGCACCCCAGTCAAACCTAAAAGGAAGATACAAAGGCAAGACCCCTTATACTTTAAGACCAAGAAAAGGACCAGGATCAAGCAAGGAAGGCCTCAAACTCCCACGAAGGCCCCTATCACAATTAAAGAGTCACCACGTAAGAAAGAGGAGGTGGGGCCTACTGAAAGAAAAATTGAAGAGGCCACCTCTCCAAAATCCATAACAAAGACTCCTATAGGATATGTAAGGAGGCCCACTACCAGACCAACCTCGTTCAAACAACCCAAGACACATACCACCCTCCAGAAAGAAGAAAATGGGGAGCTACAGGAGGGGCAGAGCATGCTACAAGTAAAACAGAGTGTGTTATAGGAGGAACATAGGATGCTACAAGAGGGGAAAATGAGAAACATGAGGGGAAGAAAGTGGCACAACAGCGACAGGAGGTAGAAGCTTCCCCAAAAACATTTGAGAAGGACTTCCTAGAGCTCTAGGAGCTTAGTCCAGAACCTAGCATAAGCTCTTATTATAAATTCATCAAAGGAGGGAGAATTATTCCCCAAAAATTTGCAGTCTCACTTTTCTTTGAGTTAGAAGCAGAAAGAGGAAGAACCCACAGATGGATGAAAATTGCTAAGTCTATAAAGGTGGAAGATGTGCGCCTCGTGGAAGAAAAGTTCCTTGAAATGGGAAAATCATGAAGTGATCTAAGAGAGAGGGAGTCCACAATTAGGCATCATCTACAGGCATAGAATAGGTGGTTGAGGGAGAAGTTGTAGGAGAAGGAAACTCAACTAGCCATAATGGAAAGCCTCTCCATGGAGGAATTACAATGCAGACAACCATCCAAGTCTTATGTACTCTTCCTCAAAGACTAGTGGATTAAATTTTAAATCAAGTCCTTACCACAACATGGGTCTATGCCATTTCAAGATTACAAATAATTCATTGAATATTGTAGCCAAGTTAGCATAGAAGATAGAGAAAAATTGGTTGATTTTACATTCATAACCTCACTTTGACTTATTGGAATATTTGGGACCTCAATGCAATATTGGGGGATACACAACTCATGGCCTTAACATCCTATATGGCTCATGAGGAGGCATAAGCTTAAGAAGTAAACATAGTCATGGAAATGGAATAAAAGGAACCATTATATATCAGGAAGAGCTAATAAGATAGCACCCAAATACCTTGCTAACTAGGAACAATCCATATCACATTTTGAAGAGACACTTAGGTTTTCAGGGACATAAATCCAAAAATCCTACTAAAGAAGATGGAATTCCTTATGCATAGTCTCCAGATCATGGAGTATCACTGTCCTGAAAGGCTAAGGAATGCATTGGAGAGGACACCCCTATACAAAAGGATCATGCAAATATTAAAAGTCAATTGGATTGGACTCAAGCTCAGTCCACCCTTGCTGCTAGGCTTATAGGAAGGAAGAAATGAAATAGAGGAGAAGAAGGAGTGGACATAGATAGAAAAGAATGTAGGCTTCTATCCCCAAAAGGGCACACCATCTGAGGAGCCTTAGGATGTCAGCGAGGCCACCAAGGTCATGAAGGACATGGGCATAGATGACTAAGTTGCTCAAAGGATGAGCAGCAATTTTAGCAGGGGGGTGATCGTGAGGCTCATCAATAGGTACATCATAAGGGTCATAATGCCATCTTCCAGCTTTAGAGATATCTCTTTCTCACATTTATTTACATTTTTTGTTATATTATGCTTAGTGAGAGGGGTAAAAGATGTTTTTCTATGTTATGTTGCCTAATATGGTTTAAATGTAGGAAATGGAGAATTTTTTAGATGATTTCAACATACAATCTCGAAGTAGACCATAAAGAGATATTCTAGGAGGTTGTCCACCTCCTTAACTCCCTCAATCATCCAAAATCACCACACTCTCTCTCATCAGCTCAAGGTCATTGGAAACCAAGTAGGACGAGGTCATTAGCAGCAAAGCAAGTGAAGTTAAAGAAGATCTAGATCCACCCTTCTAGAGTTTTTGGAGACAAGCATTCATATTTTCTAGGGAGTTGTTAGTAGCTACCCTATTATATAAATAAACATGCCAAAGAGCTCATTAGGATTTGAACTTTTTCTTTTTCAGCTAGGAAGATATTGAGCTCAAGAACTTGATACTGTTTTTTTGACTCGTTATGTGATGGATTTGACATTTATACAATGATAATGTGAAGTTTCTTATTTATCAATCATTGAGTTAGTTATAGAGGACTGAGGCTCTTGTGTTTGGGACCAACCCTAGTGGCTTAGGTCCCTGTTATGTATGCATTTATTTTAGATTAGAATCCTTATTATTTTTCTATATTTCATTAAAATATAAACCCTTAAAATCATGTGATTGCAACCTCTATCTAATCTCTCTCATGGGAGCATGAATGGGAGAATTTACAATCACAGCCCAAAAATGCTATGTTTATGATTTCTTAGAAGAATATCTATATTAGTCATCTTGGTTTGCATATGTTTATTTTACCTTAGAAGTTGATTTATTGACTAGATCATAGTTTTTGGCATAGATTAGATGGTATTTAAATTCATTTAAATTCAATTCATCTTTTCCACCATTAGTTATGTTATTTTGTCAATGATAGAGGCAAAATGATTGATAAATATTCAGTAGGGAAGAGTACTAACTTATATGGGGATAATGGGTGCACAGTATATAAAATCCAATCAAACGTGGAGTGAAAAAAAATGAGAGAAGGATAAAAATTGGTTATTTTCATAACAATTGTGCATATGTGAATAGGTTAATTATGTAATGCATATATCAGTATATTAAATCATTAGCTTCTAAGAAAAAACTTAATCGTTGAAGGATATAACCATAGTCTAATATATTTACTATATGGTATCAAACATGCAATGAAAAGGGAACTAGAATCCAATAAACACATTTTTTTACGTAGTGAAAACCACAGGTAAACATAGCATCGGCATAGAAGCTCATTCACTTCAAAAATCAAAAAACATCTACAGAAATTTAAAGAAAGATGCAAGTGATTTATATAGATTATAATTATATATATTATATAATATTTTATATATATATATATTATATATTATATATATATATATATTATATATATTATATATATATATATATATATATATATATTATATTATATTAATATGCACATGGTTCACGGACACCTTCGTCAACAAGTGCACTATGTCCCTAGAAAATATGGGTTGATGCCCTCGGCTACTGCAGACCTGACCCTAGGAGCTTTTGAATTGATCCTATGACTCCCATCTGGCGAGCCCCGAATTGAGCAATTGAGCTAACCCTTGGGGCTTAGTGTGTGTGTGTGTGTGTGTGTGTGTGTGATAGCTATAATACAACAAGAGTATAAACCATTCAAACTAAGAAATTCTATGCTTCCTCACCACACTAATCAAACAAATTCAGATAATGAATTTAAAAGAAACCACAAAGTAGAGCCTCAAAAGGGCCACGATGACATAATTGAACTGAGTTGTCTTCTAGAAGATTTTAAAAGAAAACCGAAACCCCTTATGGAGTTATTTAGTTCTAATACACAATTTGAGGCGAGGCTATGATCCCACCAAAATTTTTAACATCTACTTAGTATGCCAATACAAATCGAGTAACCATTAAAATAGGTGAAGAAATCCTTTGTGACATGGGATAACCACCGCTAGTGGTTTGTCTTCACCTCAATTAATAGCACCACACTCAAACTTAAGAAAAACCCCTCTAGGAGTTGCACAGAACACTAACCTGGAGAGGGGAAATATGTCAGTCAACATCGACAATTTGTTGAGGTTAGCCAAAAGCCACTAAGTCCGCAACGACCATACCTACAAATGGAACAAAGAACAATCATAAAACTGCATAGGGTATAATGGATAAACTGAAACAAATAGTGGAAAAAAGAAGGAGAAAAATAAATTCATGGGCGATAAGAAAAGAGGCAAAGCATACATGTTTAAGTCGAAGAGGTAGCTTCCTTTATCCTCCTGTAAGGAGGTTAGTGGAAATGGAGTAAGGAAGAAGATATGTTAAAAAACAAAAACTCAACAAAAAGGAAATAAAGAGGGAAATTTGATAAATAACACAACCATGCAACACAAAAGAACTCAAAAGATAAAGTGTTGATTCACCTGGAAAATTTGAAGCTGGAGAAGATACCGAGAAATGTCATACAAAGACATCACCAGAGATGGGTACCTGGAAATCAACAAGCCACTTCCTCTGATAAATAGCTTGAAGGAGGACTCAAGAACTGTAAGGGAAATGAAAATTCAAAAAAAAAAATTTAACCAACAGGGGAAGAGGGAAAAAACAAAGAAACCCATTGAATTGTATATCCATTTATGTCCCAGGTTGACTCCCCAGTTAGAATTCACCTTACATCTGTAACAGAACACCAAAAAGAACCACAAATTATCAGTGGAAGAGTATAAGAAAAAAAATATTAAATAAGAAACATGAAACAAAAACGGAGGTTGAGAGTAAACACATGCAAAGCCACCATCTTACCACGAGGCTCGCTTCGCTGTCATGGATTCGTTGAGATGCTAGTAGGCAAGGGTGGGACTCAATGATGAGAGCACCGAAGGACACCTCCAGTTTTGTAGACAAAATGTAATGGAAATGGACACCTGGAAAATATTAGGGTTATGATTGCTAGGATACACCATTAGATCCAAGGGGAACCATTCGAGTCGTCCACGTAAACCATAGTACAATAACATTACTTTGACCAAGTGGGGTGATAGGGTAAATCACGTGAGCATAGTGAGGTGGCATGAATTGGTTGAGCACTCTACCCCATAACTCACACTGGGAGATGATTTAAAGGGTCTTGGAAATTTTAACAATAAAAAAAAACATATAGTTGTTGCATCTAGGGAAATGAACATGACATCAACATATATGCTACAAGTTAGGTTACTAAACCTTATAAGGAGGTGTTCCATTGTCGATCATATGTTGGGAATCTAATTTACATCATAGGGCCAGAGGGGCATAAGAAATTAAATTTATGTATAAATTATAAGTTTGACTAGGAACGCCAAAAATAACATTTCTCCCATTAGAATCTTGTAATATGGGTGAGACTTAGGGTCAATGATTTAGAAGGAAATATTTAATATATATCTCATACATATTCTGAGGTCAGATTAATAAAGTAGGAAACAATATTTGGATTATTTTGACAAAAAAAAAAATGCATTTTCTAAGGACACAAGACAAAATGGTATTAGAGCGTCGGTTACCACAATGGGCTTAGAAGGCACCTCCATAGTTAAAAATATTTGCAACAATATAAATGTGAGTTATTGATAACAGTTTGTATGATTTATAAGGTACTTGATTGAAGCAAACTGCAACAGAATGACAGAGATTTCTTCTCTAGCCATAACAGGCACTGAAGAACTATATGTTGAATTGGGAGTGGTAGTTCCCCACCAACTTCTCAGTTTATGGGTATCATAAAAAATATGCAAAAATAATTGTCTAATCTTAGGAGTAGTAATGAAAACATGCTAAAATATAGTGAATAGTAGAAGAGAATGATAAGAGAATTGACTGAAAGGTCTAGCCATCGAAGCATGGACCCAAAAGGGATGAAAATGAAAAAAATGGAAACAGAGTTTGAGAAGTTTGAAAGTGGAGGTGAATCAAATAATATGTATCCAAAATCACAAAAATAAAAGAATAAAATGGAGTTACTGGGTGGATTTAGGAAAATAAAACCCCCTAATATTGATGGGGAAAAAGAAGAAGATGCTGAAGCATGTATTCTTAAAATGATTAAATATTTTTAGGTATATGAGTATGAGAGTAATTTGAAGGCTAGGCTGGCTATTTACCGGTTGCAAGGCAAAGCTACTCTTTGGTGGGAAGAGGCCAAGAGTGTACATTTATTGGGAGAGAAGATAGTTCCTTGGTAGGAATTCCATAAATAGCTTAAGTCTTGGTACCTAAGTTAGCGATACTATGACGATCGTGCCGAGGAATTCCTCAAGTTAAGGCTGGGATAACTAAATATGGATGAGTTTATAGAGAAATTTATAAACTTATTATGATATGTGCCCTACATAAAATAAGAGAAAGCCAAGGTACAACGATTTTTGAACTGTTTACTAGCACCTTATAAAGAAAGGATTGAGTTTGAAAATCCTAAGTCAATGGATGAGGTGGTAAGAAAAGCTCGATTATGCTATCAGCAGTTCAAAAATAAAACTGAAGGCTTGAAACCATGGAAAACTAAGGACAACACCAAGTCTACAATAAACATACAGAAACCTCCTTATCTTGAAAATTTCGGAAATGATCATCAAAGGAAGAAATTCAACAAGGAAAATGTAAATCAACCTGCCTAGTCTTACACTAGGTCAAAGCCCATGGAATTGAACAGAAAGAAGAATGGTGGGATCAAGGAAAGAGAGTCATTGAAGTGTTGGGGTTGTGGTGAGCCACACTTATTAAGAGACTACCTGCATAATCCACAATTTGTTTAGAATATTAAGTAGTTCATGAAGCAACAACTGTGAATGATGTTGCCAGAAACATTCCTAGGAGCAGTGCAACACTAGAGGATAGACAAGCTTTTTGCACAAAAATTGTCACCTTGACATTATACAATTAGTGTGAGTCTATCACCACTCACACCTTCCTCCTTTGCAAGTCTTAAACCTCAGTTCTTCATATCAAGCCTTGAAAATAAGAGAAAGACCTTAAAAATCTCTAAAACTCTGGTTCTGCACTTTCTCATAGCATTTCCTATGGTCCCGCACCTATTGGTCATGTCCCTTGCACACCTGACCGATCTGTCTCTGTGTTATGGGTGCGGGCCCATGTAAAAGTTAAAAAGGCGCAAGTACATTCTTGAAAACTCTCTTTGAGTCATTTCTAGAAGCTTCTATAGGGAATCTTGAGGTGACAAGTCCGCTCCTTAAAGGTTCATGCATCACATACCTTAAGGAGCTAACCCCTTGATGTGAGGAGCTTATCCCTTTGAAGGAGGACTCTATCCCTTCAATGGTGGACCTGTAACCTTTTTCCTTTGCACTATAAAATGAAGCGTTGGGCTAGTTACTTGGGAGGTTGAAAGCTGAATATTTTTTAAGGTAAATGATGTTGGAACTTAGTCTTCCTAATTGAGCTTTTGAGAGGAGAGATTACATACCTTTTGATCTCATTTGGAAGAGAGTGAGGCTTTTCAAAGTAAAGGAGACTCCTGTTTGGATCCTAGGAAGACCTTGTACGACATCAAGGCACCAAAGGTTGTGAAGTTCTTCTATTTCAAAGTTAATACAATGAAGTTTATTTTTCTCAATAAGCTGTGTTTTATGGTTTATTTCATGGATTCCTTAATCACCATGATGAAGAGATTTATTATATTAGCTATGCAGGTGTTGTTTGATGTGTGCTTGTTTGTGATTGCGGGTTCTTAAAAGGAAAGTCTTTCGGAACTGTTGGAGCATGGCTGTCACAAACTAGTGTTGGACTTAAGATAGGGTCTTAAACACCTCTTAGTTTTTATTAATGAATTGCAATATGTTTAGAGAAAGGTAGATTTGCTTGTCTTACTTTTTGCTAGATATCTATTGATACTAGGGAGATCAGCCTTATTTGCAAGATTGATTTATCCGGCCAACAAATTGGCAACTCAGCTGGGGAACTAAATTTGGTTTTTTGATTTTCCTTTGTCTTTGACTTGAGAAACTTGTTTTTGTTCCTGGTTTTTGCTTGATGTGTGTGGGATTGGGTAGTTTTTAGGTTCTGGATTGTTTTCTGTTTTTTCAAAATTTTTAAGAGAACCACACGTTCTGTTTATAATAGTGCCGACATCTCCACACTGTTACTTTACTACACAGAGCGGTACTGCATCTGGTTATACTGGAAGCCTGTGGACCCTGTCACAATTTTTGAAAAACCTAAAATATTTCCATCCAGTTAAGTTTAGGATTAGTTTATTACTTTTAGTCTCTGCCTAGATCTGCATGTGTCCTCTCAAAAGTCTCTTCTAAGTAAGTTCCTTTGGTGTTATTGTTTTAAATGAATTTCTAGAAGTTTTGCATACATGGATTGGTTTTCACTTGGTCTCTGTAGTGACTTAAAGATTAGAAGCCTAAAAAACCTTAGATCACCCTGGTATCTTTTGTCTTCTTGATGAGTCTGGCTGGTTTGTGAAATATTCCTTTGGTGAGGAATAGATTTCATTTCTCTTTGCAAATCTTTGAATGAACTTGGTCATAAGTTGTGAGTTTCATTTTTTTTTTTAAACATAGCTGGTTGTTTCTTGATTGATTTGTTATTGTGAACGAATTAATCATTAGTTTACTAAATAATGAAGTAAAACATCCTCAAAAACATTTAAATCTTTTATTTCAATTAGGTTTTTAGAAGTTTAGATCTCAAGATTAGTTTTTTATAGTTTTGTGTGTTTTCTAGAAATCATAGATTCTCTTTTGAAACAATTGTTTTTTGTAGTTTTGAGTGTTGAAAAGAAAAGAGATTTATTTTGGTGAGCATAATCAGTAGTTTCGTTTTGAGTTTATTGAAAAAGACAAAAAAAGTTTTTCTTTTCATTTATATATTGAAGGAAATATTTGTTTTTCAAGGAATTGCATTCTCAACTTTTTCTTTTAGCTAGAGATTCATTGAAAGGAAAAACGAATTGTTTATCATTTTAGGTGCATTTTTTAGTGTTTTTGGAGTCGAGTCTTCACACCATCAAAGTTTCATCTCCATACCTATTGGCTTAAAAAACAACCCATAAAAATAACGCTTAATTAAAATTGATCTAGTAATCGTTTTATTTCTAGGGCTCTTATCACCAATATAGCTTAGGCTACTATCTTGGAGTAGGGAGTAATTAACTCTCCAAGATAGTTAAAACAAACAAGTAGCTATATCTTGAGGTAGGAAATAAATCCAATTGTAATTGATATAATCTGGGAAGCTCCTCTTAAAGGAGTCAATCACGAGATCATTTCTGAACCTTTGAGACAATCAAGTCTGTCTCATTGGGAAAGATAGCAGAATTGCGCGTATTAAAAACAATAAACCTCGAATTAACCATTGTCGAGGAGGTTGGGGTCACTTGTTGGTAAACCTCAGTTTGATCATGTCGAGGAGCCTTCAAGGGGATTGAGCTTTGTTACTCTGCTCTTGCGCGTAGATCGAATTGTAGATTGTTCCCCCAGTTGTATTTGTTACTGTTGGTAACCTTAGTGACCATAATCTTAAGATTCCTTTCTAAGGTGACGGTGAAGGACGGGTCACACTGTACCTAGAGCAGACATCGACTAGACTTACTTGGACTCTTTGGGGGGTTCTCTTCACTCGAGACGGTTTTGTGAAGAAAGTTGTTCCAGTCTGTTTCATTAAGCAGGTTGTCGGGGTAACTGTTCCAACTGCCATTTCTGTATTGAATTCTGTGACATTGGATTTCATCACCAACTAGTGTTTTTGGTACGGAAAGTTACTGTTTGTCTATGGTTTGAACTCTTATATTTTTAGGCATGTGATTCAATTGTTTGGTTCTTTAGAGACTTTAGGTGGTTTTATTGAGATTTTCTTTGTTTGCGTGTGAAGTAATTAAATATTTAATCGTGGCTGAATTACCGAGACAATCCCATAGACTTCAGGGGTGACCTCTTGAATATAAGCCAAGTCATCTTGAAGGGCTATGAGCTCTTGTATCACCTAGTGATAGTAGAGTTGGGTCATCGGAAGCTAGAGAATCATCTTTAATTATTCACCCTGATTATCCAATTCAAGCAACAGAGTATATTTATGAACCAATTTCATTTTCTGAAGTTACTGGTCGTAATTCTCCTACTAGTGAATTAATTGAGGAACCTGAAATTTCTGAACCTGAAACTGAACCTACTGCTACTCCATCCTCAGGATTTGCTTCTCCAACTTCTAGTTGTCCTGGTTCACCCAGGGTAGGAAGTGTCATCACCAAAAATCTTCCTTCTGGACCCATTTCCATTGAAGAACTTGTTAGTCCAGATGAAGATACAACTCTCCCTGAAAATCAACCAACTTTAGAACTTAGGGAGCATGAATCAATCTTTTACAGTCCTTTTAGAAGTGACGCTTGGTACGTATCATTGATGAACTTTTTAGAAAATCCAGCTATTGCTTTTTCACCACCTCGTATTCCTTTTCATCCTACGCCAAGAGGTTATTATCCTCCTTCGAATATGTCAAAATGGTCATCCATGTTTTCCCAAACACGGGAAACATTTTTATATGGCAGTCCTTCTGTTCCTTCTAGGTATCAGTCACTTTCTGGTACTTTTTCAGGAGCATCTCCTTAACCCATTGAACATGGGATATCAACTGGTAATAACTAAACTCAACCGTTGAGCGTAGAAGAAATTCTTATGATGTCTAGTGCTATTCCAAATTTGCAACCTCAAGGTAGTCAGTTACTGCCTTGAGGGCAACCTCAAGGTAGTCAGTTACCACCTAGAGGGCAACCTCAAGGTAGTTAGTTACCGCTTGGGGGGCAACTGCAAGGTGCTCAATTACTGCCTAGGGGGCAACCTCAAGGTAGTCAAATACCGCCTAGGGGGCAACCTCAAGGACAGTACATACCTTTGAGACAATACATACCTCAGGGTCAACACCAGACTAAGTATATACCTCAAGGTCAACCCCAGTATCAATATATACCTCAAGGCCAACCCCAGTTTCAGTATGTGCCTCAAGGTTATCAACCTCAAGGTCAGTACCCAACTCAAGGTTTCCAACCACCTTCTAGTCAACCATTTGTACAAGGAGTTGGAAATGTACCTTTCAATTATCAGCCCTACACTCAACCTAGTTATGGTCCTCAATATGCTCAACCTTTTCTGGGTCCATACCCGGGAATGAACACGGTGTGGGATCCATCTCAAACTCAACAGATTTTGCAATCTAAAGTGCAGTTATCAAGTGAACTTGGAAAACCTTTGGTTTCTGGTCCAACCAAGCAACCTATCTAGTCTACTATTCAAACTTCTGCACTTGGTGTATTTCATCAGTCTGGGCCTAGTTCGCCTCGAACTCTGCCTCAAACGATTGCTGCAACTACAACAACTTCTGTTCAATCTACCCCACCTAATTCTAGAGTATCGATAGCTCCGGTTTCTACTGTTCCTACGTCAACTCCTCAGACCTCTTTACCATAGTCCGAACCTACAATTCAGACTTCGGTTCAGATGCCTGTAGGACAACCTGGTCCAAGTACGGTTGTCACAAGTCAACCGCAATTCACTTATCAACCGTACCAGGGACAGTATCAATATGGTCCTGCTATGCAAAACCTTGTTTATCAGTATCAACCTTACCTTGGATATACTTATCAGCAACCTCAACAACCCCAGTTTGGTTCAGTTAATCCTGGTTTTCCGGGAGGATATAATATTCCTAATGCAAATCCAATTCCAGGTTATCCTGGATATCCTCCTCCTAGAACTGGTCTTGTAACCCAAGGCTTTCGAGACCTTAACCGTCAGTTACCTTTTATTGCAACTTTGGATTTACCTGATTTTTTGCACCTTACGAACGATCCAATTTATTATCTTCTATATTGGCCGCCAATGCCTAATAAGTTGCCTAGTGATATCTCAAAGTTTGAGGGTAAGTCAGGAGAAGATCTGTCAAATTATGTGATGACTTCTCACCTCTGGTGTGCATCCAATTCCATTATAGATGATTCAATTCGCTTACGTCTTTTTCAACGCACTCTAATTGGTCTCGCTACCAAGTGGTACATTGAGTTACCGCGAAGCTCTTTTTACAATTTTAGTCAGTTAGCCACTTCATTCTTAACTCATTTTCAGTTGCCTGTTAGATACGACAATAGCACGGAACTATTAACTTCATTAAAATAGTCAACGTCCACATATATTTCAGATCATATTCATGAATGGCGACGTCGATGATGTCTAGTGAAAGTTTTTATCCCAGATCAAATTTTGGCAGAATGGTCTGTTAAATCATTATTACCTAAAATCATTGAGGATGTAGCTAAGGTAGGAGATGTTATTGAAGAGCAAGTAATTTCTCAAGCTTATTACCTTGACCTCATTTATATGCAGTCAGGTACTTTACATGAAAAAATCATCGATCTTCCGAAACAAAATCAAATAACTACAGCTCCTTCAGGGTCTCATGCCGTTGATGGTATGCTTGGTTCAGTTAGTACCAAAAGTAACAAGAAATCTGCAAAGAATTCTTCTCCTATTATAACTTTACCAGATTCCCTAATAGCAGAATCTTCCACTGAAATTCCTATCGATATTCATGTCCAGGAATCATCTACGGCCAAATCAAAATCCGACGGTAAAAGGAAGGGGAAGAAGAAAAATAAAAAAACACAAAAGAGAATCCAAATAAAAATGAACCTGCTGATGAGAAACGTAAACCTCGCTATCCTTGTCTCATTTGTGATGAGGAGCACTTTACAAGATATTGTCCACATCGAGCTGAGGTTTCGAAAATCATCAAAGGTTCTCAAATACCTGCTATCTTGAAGGATCCTTTTCCTAATCAAGCTAGTAAGATGATAGGTTCTTCCTAAAATGCCTTAGAAGAACCCATTATGATGATGTTCGATGTTAGGATTGCAACGCGATCACAAGATTATGGTAGTAAGAATCTTATTGGTGGTAAGGAAGCATAATATTCTAATTCAAACCCATCAACTTCAACTCCTTCTGGTTCTGATCCACTACAGATCGAGAAACCTAACCCAGACTTAGTAATCAAACTGCCTACTAAAGGTATACTTTGGAAGTCAGCTTTCAATCCACATGCGAGAGTTGCTCAGAACTATAACATTGTTGAAGATTTAGCTATTTCCCCTTCAGCAATGTCGGCTTTGGAGGTGCTGCAATCATGCCCAACACAGCATAAATTGCTATTGTCTACTATAGGAGCTGTTGATATTCAGGATTCCAACCTTATAATCTTTGATTTAGATAATAGTACACCTTGCCTACCTCATCAAATGGCTTTCTAGATCCCAGTGTTAGTAAAAAATAGACCTTGCTTTCGGACTGTGATTGATGAGGGAGCTTCTACGTGTATTATGTCGATCCAGTGTTAGAAATCACTTGGTTCTCCTACACTCAATCAATCCCCGACGATTTTAAAGGCTTTTGATGGCCGAGAGTTTCATCCTTTTGGCATTTTGCAGGATTTACCTACAGGGGTAGAAGGCAAAACTATAAATCTAGATGTGGAAGTGGTTGATGCCCCTCTAGATTACAACCTTCTTTTGGGTCGCAGTTGGTCTTATGCTATGACTGTTGTTGTTTCATCGGTCTTTCTGATTATTAATTTTCCTCATAATGGAAAGATCATTACAATAGACTAGTTAAATTATTTTTCATCTGACCCAACCCCTTCTGATAGTATTCAACATGTCGGTAAAACAACTATCCATTATAAGGATGTTGGGATGGGATTGATTAAAGATTCTGGTTTACTAGGAACTTTTTCATTCCCTCCTCCTAACGTATTACCTTCTTTTGCAACCATTCATATGATTTCATCGAACACTATTGCTTTTGATGATCCTTGGATCGTACCTTCTGATTCTGAGGTGGACTCATTTGGTGATGCAATGCCCTTAAGTCCCTTTGAAGTTGCATATTAGGTTGTACAGTCATTTTCCGACTCTTGTTCAACTGAAATCAATCCAATGAATGTGGTCCATGGGGAATCACTTTCAATATCAACCTCAGGTTCAACAACATTTTCTGATCCTTTTCATTCTAATGAGAAAATTCGTGAACTTTTGTCTGTTGATGATTTGCCATGGGAAGATTTCCATCATCGATCTTCATTTTTACCTGAGCTTGATCATTTTGAAAATGATTTCTCATCAATTTTTGCCATTGATTATGTCAAATAACCATAGAATCCATTGTAACATCTTGATTCTGAGTTGAATTTGGGAAATATTTATCGAACGATTCCTATTGACATTTCAGTGAAACTCAGAATTATTGAAAACATTCATATAGGTGCTTCCTGTACGGACGAAGAACTCCAAACTTATAAAGCCCTATTTCAAGAATTTCAAGAATCAATCCATCAATTGTTGTCCATGAAATTAAAACTTACCCGGATGCTAAACCTATCCAGCAACGTTTGTGTCAGATACATCCAAGAAAAGTTACTACTATTAAAGCTGAAGTTGAGAAATTACTTCGAGTAGGTTTCATTTATCCAATTCCTTTAATGGATTGGGTATCAAATATTGTTCCTGTTAACAAAAAGCAAGGAACGATAAGATTATGTATTGATTATAGGGATATCAATTGAGATTGTCCTAAAGACAATTATCCAGCCCCCTATATTGATCAAATTATTGATGATTGTGCCGGCAGTGAAATTTTCTCCTTTATGGATAGTTTTTCCAGTTACAATCAAATAAACATACTCCCTACTGATCAACCTAAAACAGATTTCATTTGTCCATTGGGGACATTTGCTTATTTCAAGTTACCTTTTGGATTGAAGAATGTTGGAGCAACTTTTCAAAGGGCTATGTCTTATGCATTTCATGACATCAAGCACATTTTGCAGCCTTATCTCAATGATTTCCCTGCTCATTCATTATGTAGAGCCGATCATCTCACTCATTTGCGAGACATCTTTATGAGATGTAGGCAGTATCGAATTAGGCTGAATCCACACAAATGTGTTTTCTGTATAGAAACAGGTCATTTACTGGGATTTTCTGTCTCAAAAGCTGGCATTCATGTCAATCCCTCGAATGTTGAAGCTATTGTCAAATTACCTCTGCCTTCGACTCTTCGCCAACTCCAAATTTTGCAAGGGAAAGCAAACTTTTTACGTCGTTTCATTCCTAACTACGTCGAGATAAAAAAAGGTTTTACTAGGTTGTTGAAACATAATACTCCATTCTTTTGGGATGAGATCGCTGACAAATCTTTTGATGCACTTAAACATGTGTTGACCCATGCACTGTTATTGCATCCTCCAAACTACAACCAGGACTACCTTTTGTACCTCGCCGCTTCTCATTCCACCATTGGGATGGTTTTAGTTCAGGAAGATGAATTCAACAATGAATATGTGATTTACTATCTTAGTTGAACTCTGAATCCGATTGAGCTTAAATATTCGCATGTGGAGAAACTGGCCTTGGCAGATGTTCAAGTTGTCCAAAGATTTTGTCATTACATCTTATTACACAAAACCACGGTAATTTCTGACTGTAACCCTATGACGTATATTTTGACCAAACAATTGCTAGGGGGAAAGTATTCCAAATGGATAGTTATCCTGTAGGAATTTGACTTGGAATTTTAAAAATCCAAGGCAAAGAAATCTTTGGTTTTTACAGAACTGATGTGTGATTTCCTACGTACTGATACTGAAAATGTAGCGGAAGAACCCATTGCAGATGAATCCTTGTTTCTTATCAGTACTCTTGATCCATGGTATGGAGATATAATTCTCTATCTCCAAACCCAATCTTTTTGGCCTGAAATCTCATGATCTCAGTGAAGGAAAATACGTTTCCAATCCCAACAGTACAATATTATTGGAGATACACTTTATCGTCATGGAGAAGATTTTGTTTTCCGACGTTGTCTAACTCATGAAGAAGCTGAAAGGGTTCTGAATGAATGTCACTCTGGAGCATGTGGCAGTCATATGTCTGGGTATGCCACAGCCCAAAATATATTACACGCTGGTTATTTCTGGCCATCCTTATTAAAAGATTGTATCAACGCCATCTGGAAATGCCCCAATTGCCAAATTCTTGATCGAAAGATGCATGCTCCACCTGCTCCTCTCCACCCTATAATTGTTGTTGGTCCTTTTGCAAAGTGCGGTATTGACTTTATTACGTGTAACCCTCACTTGGTCGGGGGGCATGCGTATATCATCCTTGCGGTAGATTATTTTACCAAATGGGCCGAGGCGATGCCTACATTTTTGGCAAACAGCAAAATTTTTGCAATTTTCGTTTTCAATCATATAATTGCTAGATTCGGTGTTCCTCAAGTGATTATTACTGATCATGGAAGTCATTTTCGAAACATCATGATGACTGAACTAACAGATCAACTTGGCCTGCGTCACGATAGTTCTACTCCATATTACCCACGAGCTAATGGTCTGGTTGAAGAAATCAATCTAACGAATCATTGGTATTCATTAGTCGAATTGACATAACATTTTATTTTCAGCACTTTGGGCATATCGAACCTCAGTAAAAACATCAACTGGTTTCACTCCTTTTCAACTAGTTTACGGGTTGGAAGCAGTGTTACCCATTGAATGCAAAATTCCGTCATTGCAAATAGCCATAGAATTACTCCCAGCCACTTCCGAAGAGGAGAAACGTTTGTTGTACTTAGCTCAGTTAGATGAGAATCGACGTGATGCTGCATTAGCAATCGAGACTCATGCAAAACGGATAAAAGCTCAATACGACCGAAATGTTACACCTTGTAATTTTTCAGAAGGAGACCTAGTTTTACTATACAATCAAGCAAACAATAAGATAAGGGCTGGAAAATTTGTACCCATGTGGCATGGTCCTTTTGTTGTTAAGAAAAAGTTGGCAAAAGGGGCCTATGAATTAGTAGATTTTGACGGTGTCTCTTTAGGTAGACCCAGAAATGGGCTTTATCTGAAAATATATTATGCTTAAAGTTTAGTGTGGAGATTTTTGTTAGAATAGTTTCTTTCTAGTTTGTGTGTTTTAGATTAGAAATTGTGCCTAGTTTAGAGAGTGTTTTTATCATTATTCCTGCTTATCTTGATTTTAGTCTTGATATTGCAGATGTCGATGTCTCTTCAAACATACATTGGTTTTGCTGATGGTGCTTGTCGTAGTACACGAAACATTTTTTCTGTAGCTTGGGTTATCTATTCACCCTCTGATGAGTTAGTATCTATGCATGGGGTAAGCCTATGTGAAAAAACAAATAACATTGCAGAATATAGTGCAGTGATTGAGTTATTATTTGAATCCATCTCATTTGGGATTCGGAGTTTGATTATTAGGTTGGATTCTGAACTCGTTGTATTATAGCTTAATAGGGTTTATGCCATTAGAAATCTAGTGTTATTAAGATTATTTTTGAGAGTTCATCTCTTGGAACGTGAATTTGACTACATTGAATATCAGCATATTCCAAGATATTTAAACACGTTAGTAGATGTAGTTGCTTCTCAAATGTTAAATAGACATTTGCAATAATCAAGACAGTAAATTTAAAACATTCCATAAACATGCTATACAAGATAGCCAGTAATAGTGATATATCATAGCATAGAAGTGTGTCAAATATACATCGTCTTCGATCATAGGTTGAAAAACACTTTATGATCAGCAAAAATGATAGTACAGAAAGATATAAAATGTCGTATGAGTCTACAAAGGTGATCATCCTATCCCTGATGATGATCACAATAAGAAACTACTACTCAGGCCACCCTACAAAGGAACCTCCTAAAAGGTCCTGGGACCCCAATCACATAGCACTGTAACCTAAGAGGAATATCATCTATACTAGTCTCTCGGATATCTACTGTCAAACGCTCTAGATGATGCTCCAATTCGGTCAGGGTCTCTGCTGATTGGTCCTGTGGGGCTGGTGCTGCTGTAGCGGGGTGTCTTCT
>APFE031253349.1:86408-102304 GCA_000404065.3 Pinus taeda | reverse complement strand
CAGTCATGCTTAGGGGGCATCAAGCACAGTTTTTTCTCTGTTTCAAGCTTGTGTAAAAATGAAACTACTTCAAAGCATAGTTTTTTCTTTGTTTCAAGCTTTTGTAAAAATGAAACCTATCTTGAGTCAATTTCGGTTATTTTCAAGACTCATTAAACTCATGAAAATCCCGAGATTATTTTTAGGTTAGTTATTTTAGTTTTTGCATAATTTTCTTGTAGTTTTAGGTCAAGTCTTTCAAATGATCTCGTAGAGTACATTTTTATCATTTTTTCGAACTCGTTAAAACTTACGAAAAAGTGAAAACATCAGAGTCATCTTTTAAGCCCTTTTCTGACTCCTAAAACATGAAAAGATTGCCGAGCGTTTCTTTTACACTAGTTAAAACGGAATTAAAAGACGGTCCCCTTATAGACAGCTCTTTTTCGACCGTAAAAACATAAAAAGATCGCCGGATTTTTGTCGTTTCAAATCCGATATTGGTTATAAAACAACGTGTCCTTGGTCGCTTTTTAACTTTTTCGGATCAAAGACACTAATAACGAAAAGTACTCCTTGGTCGTAAAAGATCAAGCGGTTCTCTCAAGTATTATTTATACTTTTTCGGGCTTGGGAGACACAAATTTACGAAAAAGTCAAACCCTGGAGTCTTCTTTAGTCTTTTTTTCAGACTCTCTAAAAATGAAAAACGCTGAGTTTCTCCTATACTGGACTCGTTAAAATTCGACAGTAAAGGACCTGTTCTATTACAAACAGGAATGAACCACTCCTTCTTAGGGTTCGCATTTAAACTAGTTGGACTCACCCGAAGGGTGAGCTTATAATCAAGCATATGTTATCCTCCTCAAGCTTGTAAAAAATAAAGAGGTACTTGCCAGAAATGGTGGGGGAAAAGAGAGAAAAACGAGTCTGTTTGTCATACTTTATAACCACTTTTGAACACGACACTTTCATTCACCTGGGTTGGGAAATCCTTTACCTAACAGTTGATCGAACCATATTGAAAGTCTTCAACCGGTTTCTGGGTATTAACTTTGGGGTAATCATCACCAAACCATCTGTCGTGTCGTTATGTGTTCAAGAGCTCAGTGAAAATAAGCCATTCATCTGCAAAATGTCTGTCTTCCATCTTGACCATCCCTGAGTCAGTCCTTGCAACTAAATTTCTTCAACTTGATCTATGATTTCATGTCGTAAGCTTGCTTACGACGGATCACTTTCTATCGACTCCGACTCATTATCTAGAAAGATGATCTAGGAATCATCAGTACCTTGGGATCTGCATGCCTTAATGGCAGGTTTCTCGCCTTTGACGACAGTTTACATCATTGACTTTCGATCAAAGGATTCCGTGACATGTTCGACATCAACACATCTTTTCACATTTCATGGATTGTTCTGAGTACTTTGAGAGCCATTGTCATTATTGGTGGTTTCTCTCACACTTGTTAACAATTTACATCATTGACTGGTAATCAAGCGGTTTCTACCATGTTTGACTTCGACACATTCAATCGCATGGATAGAATCGTACTATTTCGGGACGTAGAAATGAAGACCCTGGATCTAGTTTCCACCATCCAGGTTGTGAGGAATTTTGTATTCATTATATTATGGACTATTCATAAACATATGGCTGCGTCCATACTGTGTCCACATGTGTCTGTACTTATGATGTGTTACGAGATCATTCCTATATCAGAGCAGTAGTTAGTCTTCTAGTCAGTCAGTCTTCTAGTCAGTTTTCAGTCTCTTAGTCAGTTTTTATCTAAGTATGGGAATGCCTACCTCAACGATGATATGATCTCATATATATTTTGCATTGAATGTTTTTACAGGTTCCAACCGAGCTCTCCGCAAGATGGTCCTCGAAATGATAAAGCACTTCACTCTTCCTATATGATAAATGAAAAATCCTCATATACTACAGACTTCGCACTTTAGGGGGAAATCTGTTACACAAAAATATCATCACCTTGATTATTTGCAATCGGTGTAGGCGTATCATTACCTATACCAGCCTCCTAAGCAAGTCTTAAACCTCAGCTCTTCAAAAAAAGCTTGAGAAATGAGAGAAAGACATCAAAAAAGCAATTTAACTCTGGTTCCGAACTTTCTCTTACTTTTGCCTGCGGGCCCGCACCTTTTGTTCAAGTTATTTGCGTACTTATACGCTCTGTATGTAAAGGGGAGGGTGCGTACCCCTGTAAAAGTCAAAAGGCGCAATCTTTATCTTAAAAAACTCATCTTCGGTTAATTCTAGAGTTTTCTAGAATCATTTGTTACGTGGATTGTTCGCTCCAAGTGGTTCATGCATCCCATAATAGGGGGAAATAATCCCTTGTTGAGAGGAGCTATCCCTTTGAAGGAGGACTCTATCCCTTTGAAGGAGGAACTGGTAACTGATCTCCATTGCACTATAAATCGAGGCATTGGGTCAGTGGCCAGGGAGGTTAGAAGCTGAACTTTTGAGGGTAAATGCTAGTGAAATCAAGACTTCCTATTTGAGCTTAAGAGGAGAGATCACATACCTTTTTGGCCCCATTAGGGAGTGAGTGAAGCTAGTCAAAGTAGAGGAGACTTCTTGTTGGACCCTGGAAGGAGCTTGTACAGCGTCAAGGCAAAGGTTGTAAGGTTCTTTTCTTTTGAATTAATACAATCAAGCTTATTTTTCTCAACAAGGTGTTTTATGGTTTATTTCATGGATTCCTTGATCACCATGATGAACATGATCTATTATATTAGCTATGCAGGTGTTATTTGATATGTGCTTGTTTGTGATTGCAAGTTCTTAAAAGGAAACTCTTTCAGACGGTTGAAGCATGGCTACCACAAACTAGCGTTGGACTTAAGGTAGGGTCTAAACACCTCTTTAGTTTTTATTAATGAATCACAATATGTTTAGAGAAAGGTAGATTTTCTTGTCCTGCTTGTTGCTAGATATCTGTTGATACTAGGGAGATTGGCCTTGTCCACAAGATCGATTTATTTGGCCAACAAATTGGCGACTCTGCTAGGTATTGGTCCTGTGGGGCTAGTATTGCTGCACTGGGTGTCTTCTCTCATAGGGCTGGAGAGCGGCTGGTCGCTGTGGACCCAAATCTGCATTTAAAAATTTTTACTGTCAGTTTTGGACGATTAAAAAAAAAAAAATTAGTTTAAAATTTAGGAAGTGTTGAAAATGATTTTACCTAAATCATCCCATTGATCTCCTGGTGGAAGAGCTATGTCTGGGTCACCACAATAATCCATCCCAGCATATGGAAAATCTTGAATCACAAAAAGTTGGTTCCTCAACCAACGAAAATACTCAAGTGGAAATTGGACAACCTCTGAACCCTCCTCAGGATGATGGGCCATCACTGCAACCCAACGCATAATCTTAGGCTCTCGGGGAAGTCCAGCCTCAACGGTAAGCTGCTATGGGACCAACATAGAGATCTTATCTAGACCAAAGCTCACAACCAAGAAACCATATCCAAATTTTTTTAGTTGTCTGTTCTTTGCTCTAGTCATTTGGCTTTTTACATTCGCCAACACAGCCTCGCACCAGTTGAAGATGGTGCCTCGGTAACAATCTCCTGCCATTCGCATTTGGGATCTGGTAGCTACATGAAATGTTGTGATCCTACATAGTCTGGTGATAGTAAATGCAATCACTTTAAGTTTAGGACAGGAGATAGTTTTAACATCTATCCGTTTGTCCTCTGTTTGGTCATTGCAAAACTCTAATCGAAGACTAGCGACGACTGGCCACCTGGCCTAGTCTTGAATAGAGATAATCGTTCACCTCTTTTGGGCAAACTAGTCAAGAAATATATGTCCTCTAGCTCGATTTATAGCCGGTGGCCACCAATCATGAAACACTAGTCCTTTGTGCTCCACCTATCTACCAGCCATTACATGAAGCCTACCTGAGCCCTCATGTCGGGTATGGCCCAGAATTTAAATAGTCCACATGCTTTTAATGCCCGCATTGTAGGTGGATGAATTAATGTAGCAAGATCCACATCTTCGTGCTCGCGTTCCCGCCAAATGAGCATTTTGTATGTCCTACATTGCAAAAAAGGCAGATTAGAACAATTTAGTTCAAAATTTCTGGGTGGAAATGGAAAAAATTGAAATTTTAAAACTTATTTCGCGGGGTCCGCACTCACTAGTTAGGGATAGTGTGTAGGTCCGCACTCGTCCTTAGGAATAGGTGTGGGATCCCGACTTTTTCCTTTGTACAAAAAAGTCGAGGTTCGTAGGGGCCGCATGTTGCACCTGTGGATCCCCACGAGCGGTTTTTTAGACAAAATTTTCCTTTAAAAATCAATTTTTAAAGCCCTAAAATGAAAATTAAACTGTTGAAATGAAAGATAGGGATGATGTGGATTACTTGGAGCTGACGGTTTTTGATTCCAACAGTTGGATTTTCTGCAATCTTCACAGAAAGTTTCTTACCCAAAAACTCTTACTTCTCACTCTGAAGTCAAATGGTAAATATGAATTTACAAAAGCCCTTTTTATAAGCTTTTTTGAATAAATGAATTTTTAATTTGTTTATTTTTCACTTTAAAAAGGTAACTTTTGATGCATTTTTATTTATTTTAAATAGGTATGAGTAATGTTTTGAGTTTTTGTGCAAAATATTGGATTTTCAGGAAGAATTGATCATTTTCAACAAAGAGCATACTTTTTCACTTTTTCGGACTCTTCCAAAATTTACGAAAAAGTGAAACATAGGAGTCCTCTTTAAGCTCTTTTCTGACTCGTAAAATATGAAAAGATTGTCGAGTTTTTTCTTTTTAAACTCGTTAAAATGGAATTAAAAGGACGGACCACTTACAGCTTTTTTTTGACCGTATAAACATGAAAATATTGCCGGAATTTTGTCATTTCAAGTTCGATATTGGTAATAAAACGACGTGTCTTTGATCGTTTTTTTACTTTTTCAGATCAGGGCCACTAATTATGAAAATTACTCCTTGATTGTAATGATCAAGCGGTTATCTCAAGTATCATTTTATACTTTTTAGGGCTTGGGGGACACAAATTTACGAAAAAGGACAACCATGGAGTTTTCTTAAGTTTTTCTTCTGGCTCCCTAAAATTGAAAAACACCAAGTTTTTCCTATACTGGACTTGTTAATATTTTACAGTAAAGGACCTGTTCAATTTTAAACAGGAACAGACCACTCCTTCTTAGGGTTTGAATTTTAAACTAAGCTGGACTCATCCGAAGGATGAGCTTATAATCAAGCAAATGTTATCCTCCTCAAGCTTGTCAAAAAATAAAGAGGTACTTGCCAGAAATGGTGGGGGAAAAGAGAGAAAAATTAACCTGTTTGTTATACTTTGTGTTTAGAAAAGCATTTAACCACTCTTGAACATGACACTTTTTGTTCACCTGGGTCGGGAAATCCTTTGCCTAACATTTAATCAAACCATATTGAAAGTCTTCAGCCGGTTTTTAGGTATTAGCTTTGGGTCAATTGTCACCAAACCATCTGCACTGTCATTATGTGTTCAAGAGGTCAGTTCAAATAAACCATTCATTTGCAAAATATCTATCATCCATCTTGACCTTCCCTGAGTTAGTCCTTGCCAAATATATTTATTCAAAACTTGATCTATGATTTCGTGTTGTAGGCTTGCCTACGATGGATCGCTTTCTATCGACTCCAACTCATTATCTAGAAAGATGATCTAGAAATCATCAGTACCTTGGAATCTACATGCCCTAATGGCAGGTTTTTCGCCTTTGATGATAGGTTGCATCATTGACCTTTGATCAAAGGATTTTGTGACGTGTTCGACATCGACTCATTTATTCACATTTCATGGATTGTATTGAGTACTTTGAGGGACATTGACATTATTGGTGGTTTCTCTCACACTTGTTAATAATTCACATCATTAGTTGGTAATCAAGTGGTTTCTACCATGATCGACTTCGACACATTCATTCACATGGATAGAATCGTACTAGTTCGGGAAGTAGAAATCAAGACCCTGGATCTAGTTTCCACCATCCAAGCTACGAGGAATTTTGTTATTCATTATACAGTGGACTATTCATAAACAGATGGCTACACCCATACTGTGTCTACATATGTCTATACTTGTGATGTATTACAAAATCATTCCTGTATCAGAGCACTTTAGATAGTTTTCTAGTCAATTTTGATCTAAGAATGGGAATGCTTACCTCAGCGATGATATGTTCATATATATATATATATAATATATATAATAATATATATATATAGATTTGCATTGAATGTTTTAACAGGTTCTGACTGGGGTGTCCATAGGAAGATCCTTGAAATGATAAAGTACTTCACTCTTCTTAGATGACAAAACTATCCTCATCTATTACAAACTTCGAACTTTAGGGGGCAACCTATTGCACAAAAATTGTCACCTTGACATTCTACAATTACTGTGAGTCTATCACCACACATACCTTCCTCTTTTGCAAGTCTTAAACCTCAGTTCTTCATATCAAGCCTTGAAAATAAGAGAAAGACCTTAAAAATCTCTAAAATCGGGTTCTGCACTTTCTCTTAGCATTTCCTGCGGTCCCGCACCTATTGGTCATGTATCTATATATATATATATATTTGCATTGAATGTTTTAACAGGTTCCGACTGGGGTGTCCATAGGAAGATCCTGGAAATGATAAAGTACTTCACTCTTCTTAGATGACAAAACTATCGTTATCTATTACAAACTTCGCACTTTAGGGGGCAACCTATTTCACAAAAATTGTCACCTTGACATTCTACAATTACTGTGAGTCTATCACCACACATACCTTCCTCTTTTGCAAGTCTTAAACCTCAGTTCTTCATATCAAGCCTTGAAAATAAGAGAAAGACCTTAAAAATCTCTAAAATCGGGTTCTGCACTTTCTCTTAGCATTTCCTGCAGTCCCGCACCTATTGGTCATGTCCCCTGCGCACTTGATTGCTCTGTCTCTATGTTATGGGTGTGGACCCCTGTAAAAGTTAAAAAGGTGCAAGTACATTCTTAAAAACTCACTTTGAGTCATTTCTGGAAGCTTCTAGAGGGAATCTTGAGGTGGCAAGTCCGCTCCTTAAAGGTTCATGCATCCCATACCTTAAGGAGCTAAACACTTGATGTGAGGAGCTTATCCCTTTGAAGGATGACTCTATCCCTTCAATGGTGGACCTGTAACCTTCTTCCTTTGCACTATAAAATGAAGCATTGGGCTGGTTACTTGGGAGGTTGAAAGCTGAATATTTTTTAGGGTAAATGTTGCTGGAACTTAATCTTCCTAATTGAGCTTTTGAGAGGAGAGATTACATACCTTTTGATCTCATTTGGAAGAGAGTGAGGCTTGTCAAAGTAAAGGAGATTCCTGTTTGGACCCTAGGAAGAGCTTGTACAACATCAAGGCACCAAAGGTTGTAAAGTTCTTCTATTTCAAAGTTAATACAATCAAGTTTATTTTTCTCAATAAGTTGTGTTTTATGGTTTATTTCATGGATTCCTTGATCACCATGATGAACATGATTTATTATATTAGCTATGCAGGTGTTATTTGATGTGTGCTTGTTTATTATTGCAAGTTCTTAAAAGGAAACTCTTTCGGAACTGTTGGAGCATGGCTGCCACAAACTAGCGTTGGACTTAAGGTAGGGTCTAAAACACCTCTTAGTTTTTATTAATGAATCGCAATATGTTTAGAGAAAGGTAGATTTGCTTGTCCTGCTTGTTGCTAGATATCTGTTGATACTAGGGATATCAGCCTTGTCCGCAAGATTGATTTATCCGGTCAACAAAGCTAAACATCAATCTGCCATGATAGAAATTAAATGTACCATTTCAAACCAATCTATTTATGTTTTAATTGACTCATGGGCTACTTTAAGCTTCATTAGTCCCTAAATTGTGGAAAAATGTAAATCAAAATCTGAAAAAGTCAAGAATTCATGGTTGGTACAGTTAGAAACTGCTACAAAAAGGAAGGTAACAATTCAAATAAGACAGTGTCTCACTGACTTAAATGGTTATTCAATAGAAACATATTTAAATGTTCTTCCTTTAGTATCCTATGATATATTAATACGAATGAACTGGTTGGAAAAATAAGGAGTTGTCATAAATTGTTTAGAAAAAACAATAAGATGTCTGGGTCAAAACAGGCAAATCAGATTAATTAGAGGTAAACCAAAACCAACATAAACCCGAATTTTTTTAGCTTTATAGCTGAAAATAAATGCAATAAAAGGATGCCCAATATATCTGGTGCAGGTGGAAACAAATAAACAATAAATAAAAAAGGGAAAACTAGAGGCCCTACCAGTTATCAAGGATTTTCAAGATGTTTTTCCACAAAAAATCCCAAGTTTGTCCCCTCGAAGGGACACTAATTTATCCATTCATCTAATACTAGCTGCCACTCCAATATCTAAAGCCCCTTATTGAACGAGTATACTAGAGTTAATGGAACTGAAAATACAGTTACATGAACTGTTAGACAAAGGTTACATCAGACCTAATGTTTCACCATGGGGGGGGGGGGGGGGGGCGGGGCGGATGTATTATTTGTCCAAAAGAAGGATGCCACATTTAGAATGTGCATCAATTATCGCCAATTGAACAAGTTAATTTTCAAAAATAAATACCCATTACCCCTTATTGATGATCTTTTTGATCAAGTGAGGGGAGAATTTATTTTTTCAAAGATTGATTTAAGAACCGACTATCACCAACTACAGATAAAAGATGAAGATATTCACAAAACAACTTTTAGAACTAGATATGGGCACTATGAGTTCATACTGTTACCCTTTGGTCTCACTAACACACAAGTAACCTTTATGTGTCTAATGAACATTGTACTTTACAAATGCATTGAAACATTCATGTTAGTGTTCATAGACGACATTTTGGTGTATTCTAAAAATGAAGAAGAGCACCAGGAACATCTTAAATTGGTGTTAAAAACGTTAACAAAACATTAGCTATATGAAAATCTCAGCAAATGTGAATTTTACAAGATAGAATACAGTATTTACAACATAGTATTTCCCAAGAGGGACTATCTATTGATCCTGAGAAGGTTAGGGATATTATGAATTGGATCATACCGAAGGATGTGTCAGTAGTTCGCTCATTTATGGGGATCATTCGATATCATCGAATATTTATAGAAGGATCTTCAAAATTGGCTCACCCGATTACCTCCTTACAAAGAGAGAATAAAATTTGAGTGGCCAGTTAAATGTTAGGAAATTTTTGATAAATTAAAACAATTACTGACAATAACTCATTTACTAAAAATTGCAAATCTAAACAAACAGTTCATTGTGTGCATGGATGCTTGTATGGAAGGTATTAGGGTTTCTTTGATGCAATAAAACACAATAATAGCCTATGAGTCTAGGAAATTGAAAACGCATGAAAGGAATTATGTTGTATATGATATGGAGATGGATGCAATAATTCATGTTTTAAAGATGTTGAGGAATTACCTATTGGGAAAAAAATTCATCCTATTAACAAATCATATCAACCTAAAATATTTTTTAGCCAACCATATCTTAATGTTAGATAATCTAGGTAGCTAGCTTTCCTTAGTGAATTCAATTTTGATATTAAACACACAAAGGGAAAAGAAAATAAAGTTGTATATTCTATAACAAGTCATGCATATGGGGTAACAAGAGAAGTCGTTAGCATTGTTAAAACATATTTTATAGAGTAGATTAAAAATTCCATATTAGGAGACCCTAAATATCTGGAGATTCAACAAAAATTGCAGCAAATCTAAATTCCCAGTTATGGGAAGAACTCAAAAAGGCAATTAATCTATAGGAACATATTATATATTCCCAATTTAAGTAGTTTAAAGCATATGATATTATATGAATATCACAAGAAACCATATGCAAACCATCCCGGATATCATAAAATGATAACATCATAAGGAAATAATTATTTTGGCCAGGCATGAAAAGGTAGGTGGCATAATACTTAGTAGAATGTAAAGAATGTCAACAAGTAAAGGTGGAACAACAACACCCTGCTGGGTTGCTGAACCCACTACCCATTCTTAAGTGGAAGTGGGAAGTGGTTTATTTGGATTTTATTACAAGGTTACCAAGGACAAATAGACAACATGATTTCATCATGGTAGTGGTGGACACTTTGACTAAAGCAGCACACTTTATACCAGTGAAGTCTGCTTTCTACACTTCACAGACTGATAATATTTTCATGAAGGAATTTTTCTACCTACATGGTATACCGAAGATGGTAGTATCAAATAGAGATGCTAAATTTACCTCCAAGTTTTGGAAAGCTCTGTTTGGAGGCATGGGAACTCAATTAAACTCTAGTACTACATACCATTCTGGAAAAAATAGACAAATAGAAAGGATAGATCAAATCTTAGAGGATATGCTATGCATGTATGCCATGGATAGACCTACCAAATATGAGGGTTTCTTGCATTTATTAGAGTTTGCTTACAAAAAAAGGTACCAAACCTCAATTAAGATGAGCCCATGTGAAGCTATGTATGGAAAAATTTGTCATACACCACTCAATTGGAGTCACCCTGAGGATAGAATAGTATTGGAACTTGATGCCTTGCGGGAAATGGAACATATAGTTCAAAAGATAAGAAAGAATATCAAAAAAGCACAAGACAGGAAAAAAAGGTTACATGGACAAGAAGAGAATTCATACATAATTTAAAACTGGAGACCATATTTACTTAAGAGTAAAACCAAGAAAGAGTACACTAAGAACCATGACTTGTGCAAAGTTGGCACCATGATTTTGTGGGCCTTTTGAAATCTTGGACAGAGTTGGTTCTGTGACATATCAGTTGGATTTTCCTAGTCATATTAAAGTTCATAATGTTTTCCATGTGTCTTTATTAAAGAAGTATATCCATGATAATTCTCACGTGATTGATTGGAATTTGATACAGGTGGAACCCAAAGGAGACTCCTTGCCAGAGCCACTTTGCATCTTAGATCGGAAAGAGATCTTGCTCCGGAATCGAGATGTCACTTAGGTTAAACTGTAGTGGAGGCACTTTACACCTGAGGAGGCTACTTGGGAGCATGCGGATACAATGAAAGAGGCTTACCCAACATTGTTCAAGAATGAAGTAGATGAATAATAAACATCGAGGATGGTGTTAGTTTAAAGAGAGGGGAAATATAATACCCCTATGTTTCTATGTAAATACATTTTGTTTTTAGATTGGACTATTTTTAGTTATGGTGGCTATAAATCCATGAAGTATGATGATGTAATAAATTAAATTTATTAATGAAAAGGAAAAATGGAAATTACTTGGGAAAGAAACACTAGAGTTAAAGAGATTATTTCCAAGATTCGAAAACTACTATTGATAGATAAGATCAAGACAAACTTCCCTTAAATCACTCTGAAAAATCTCAAGGGGCTGATTAGTATGATTTAATACGATGGGAGAGAAAATATAGTAAATCACTTAGCTGCATAAAAACACTTAGGAAAGGGTGGGATAAAGCACCGTGGTAGAGAAAGTCGGGCTTTAAAGAAATAAAAGCCTAGGTGAATGGGTTGGAAGACCCTAAAAAGCGAGATAATGCGAAGGAAAAATCTGATAGGGAAGAAAGGCATAAAATACCTCATAAGGAATGACAAGAGGTTGTTGATTTCAGAGAGGATAAGAAGAATCACAGCTCGGGGGGAAGTGGAGGATCAGTTCAAGGTTGGGAGGATAGTGTTTCTTCTCAGGGTGATTTTGGTAGCATAGAGCGGGACTAAGGGTATTCAAGTGGATTCTTCCATGTCATGGTTATAGTTAGAACTTGATCAAATTTAGAATAGACTCTACTATGGAAAGTATATTTGTTGTTTTTTCATAAATTTAGTTCAAAAGTGTTTCTATTGATATTTGGGGTTGTTATTATCTATTGGAACATGGAAGATAAGTAGTTGGGTAAATCAAAAGAGTTGTGCTGGTTATATTTATGTTATATTTTAAGTATTGGTATCATAGATCTTTCGGTAGGTTTCTTATCGACTGTTATGAAATCTGAATATTGTTATTTTTGAAAATTGTAGTTCTCTCTTGTATGTATGGCTTAGTTTCAGAAATAAGGGGTAGTATTGAATTGTTATTAATTAGAGTTTAATTTTAGCGCAGTCGCTTGTAAATTATTTAGAGACTTGTTGTAGGCATATTTCTTGTTGCGTATTACTAAGCACTGAGGAAAGGAGTAATGTTACCTTATGGTTAAAAAAAATTATAATCACAAATGCCTATGAGTAGAAGTAAGTACTGATGGTGAAGGGGAAAATTCGCCTCAAATTATTGCGACTAAGGTAGAGAGAGATATCCAAAGGTGTTAACTTAGTTTAGATTACGAGTGTTCCTTTGAGCAAAGATCAATACCGTAGAACACATAATTTGAAGGATGACAAGCAAAGCATATTACCAAGAACTCCGGTATTTAATTGAGGACCGAGATTAGTAAACCCCAAAATGATTGCAGAAGGGGCTACCCAATTAACGAATGAGTAATACCTTACTTATTTACTCATTGAACAAATAACCCAAAGAGGAATTCTAAACCACCGAACGAAAAACCCAATTAAACATATACTTCAATAGTAAAGCCAAAATAATTGTCTCCTGAAAATGAAGTCTAGAATTTAAAACGCACATAAAACATGGGTATAGGATAGTAAATTGTTGATAGAGGTAAAATAATTGATAAATATTCGGAAGGGTAGAGTACTAACTTGTATGGGGATAACAAGTCTGTAGTACAGTAAATCATACCAAACTTGAGGGGTGAAAAAAAAACGAGAGAAGTATGAAAATCAATTATTTTCAAAACAAATGTGCATATGTGAACATGTTAATTAGGCATTGAACCTATCAGTATATTAAATCATTAGCTCAAACCAACCTTAAATCGTTGAAGGATACGACTAAATATTATATATAATATAATATAATATATATATAAATAATATATGTAATATATATATATATATATATATATATATATATATTATTGCAATGACCATGAAAAGAACAAAGGAACTCGAAGTCCAAACAACCCAATTTTTGTATGTAGTGAAAACAACAGGTAAACATAAAATCGACATAAAAACTCATTCAATTTCAGAAACAAATAATATCTACAGAAATTAAAAAAGAAGACGCAAGTATATTATATATATGATATATATATATATATATATATATATATATATATATTATATATATATTATACATATATATAATTAGAGAGTAAATATAAATATATATATAATATATATAAATATATATTATTATATATATATATATATAGATAAAATATAAATATAATAATAATGATATTAGATTAATATAAGATATATTCTAATGAGATAGCTACAATACAATAGAAGTATAAACCCTTCGAACTAAGAAATTGTATGCTTCCTCACCACACTGATCAAACAACTCCAGACAATGAATTTAAAAGAAACCATAGAGTAGAGCCTCAAAAGGGCCACGATGACATAATTGAACCCAGTTGTCTTCTAGAAAATTTTAGAAGCAAACCAAAACCCCTTCTGGAGTTACTTAATTACAATACACAATTTGAGGCGAGGTTATGAGCCCACCACAGTTTTTAACATCTACTCACTATGTCAATATACATCGAACAACCATTGAAATAGTAGAAGAACTCCTTTGGGATGGGGGATAACCACCACTAGTGGTTTATATTCACTTCAATTAACAACACCACACTCAAACCGAAGAAAAACCCCTCTAGGAGTTGCACAGAACACCAACCTGGAGAGGGGAAAAATATGTCAATCAACGATGAGAACTGGTTGAGGTTAGTTAGAAGCGACAGAGTCTGCAAAGGCCATACCTGCAAATGGAATGAAGAACAATCATAAAACTACATAGGTTATGATGGATATCCGATAAACTGAAACAAACTGTGGAAAAGATAAGGAGAAAAATAAATTCATGGGCGATAAGAAAAAAGGAAAATCATACATGTTTAAGTTGAAGAGCTAACTTCCTTTCTACTCCTATAAGCAGGATAGTGGAAATGGAGTAAGGTGGAGGAAGTGTTAAAAAAAAAACCCAAAATAAAAAATAAAGAGGGAACTTTGATAAATAACACAATAGGCACTGAAATAGAACTCAAATGATAAAGTGGAAATTCACCTGGAAATTTTCGAAGCTGGTGAAGATACAGACAAACACCGTACAAAAACATCACGAGAGGTGAGTACTTGGAAATAAACAAGCCATTTCCTCTGAGAAAATTGCTTGAAGGAAGACTCCAAAACTATAAGGGAAATGAAAATTCAAAAAAAAAAAAAAATGTAACCAACAAGGGAAGAGGAAAAAAACAAAGAAACCCATTAAATTGTAGAGCCATTTGTCTCCCGGATCGGTGCTCATCTTACATTTGTAACAAAACACTAGAAAGAACCATAAATTATCAATGGAAGAGTATAAGAAAAAAATTATTAAATAAGAAACCTAAAACAAAAACGAAGGTTGAGATTAAACACATGCAAAGCCACCATCGTACCATGAGGCTCGCTTGGCTGCCATGGCTTCGTCTAGATGCTAGTAGGCGAGGGTGGAACTCAACAGTGAGAGCGATGATGGACACCTCTAGAGGTTTCGCAAACCAAATGTGAGGGAAAGGGACACCCAAAAAATATTAGGGTTACGATTGCCAGGATAAACCGTTGGATGTGAGGGGAACCATCTGGGTCATCGACATAAACCATAATACAATAACATTACTACGAATAGGTGGAGTGATATGGTAAATCATGTGAGGAGGGTGAGGTTGCATGAATTGGTTGAGCACTGGGAGACGATTGAGCATGAACCATATACTAGAAGTTCGATGATACTAAAACAAACCATATGGTTATTACATCTGGGGAATGAACATGATATCACCATATATCTACAAGTTAGGTTACTAAAACTTATAAGGAGGCATTCCATTGCCAATCATATGTTGGGACTCTAATTTATATCATAGGACCAGAGGGGCATAAGAAATTAAATTGATGTATGAAGTATAAGTTCGACTAGGAATGCCAAAAATATCATTTCTCCCATTAGAATCTTGTAATATGGGTGAGACTTAGGGTCAAGGATTTAGAAGGAAAAAATTAATATATATCTCATACATATTCTGGGGGAGGATCCAAATAAATAAAGTAGGAAACAATATTTAGATTATTTTGACAAGAAAAATAATAATAATAATAATAATATTTCATGTTCTAAGGACACATGACAAGACTATTCAAAACAACCTCCACATAACCATGAGTAGTTGTCAAGGTTCAATGCACAAAATCCATTGAGGGTTGGTTCAATTATTGAGGATTGTTTTCCTCATAGAATTTATTACAAGACCAAATTCCGCAGAGATATTTAGTTTATGACTAGATTTCTATCAAAATCTTCTGAGTACTCTAAATTTCAATCTTTGAACTATTCCTTGGCTGTTATGAAACCAACTCACAAAAAGAGAGAGAATAGAGATAAACGCCTTAGAATTTAGCCTCTTCGAGGGGGCAAAGTCCTTTACATTACACAAATGAACAATTCTTGGATGATACAAATGATAAGACCTCCTTTCTATATATAGGAGTTTAAGGGGTCATAATATAATCAGAGCCGACATAACAATAATATTCTAAGGGAACACTAATAACAATAGTCGGCTTCTATGAGGAACAATAATAACAATATGGGGACTGCATGGGCACAACAATATACTAAGGGGGTTGTACTAATAATAATAAGGGGTTACACTAGTAGTATAGGGACCTAACATGCCCCTCTCCTTCAAAAAGTGTTGTCCTCAACGCTTGAGTAGTT
>APFE031253349.1:42615-75279 GCA_000404065.3 Pinus taeda | reverse complement strand
ATAGCCCCAATCGTTCCAAGTATTGCTCCATGTCCCATAGAAAGTTGCCAAGAGTCTTTGCACTCCTTGTACCATCGAAAGATTCTGGTTCCTTGACTTTCACATGAGGCACTCCTCCACCTGAGTTATGCCTCGCGACCTTCTTCAACATTGCGATCTCATCTCTGGCTTCATCAAGAGATTTCTTCAATTCCACGATCTCTGCAAGACCCTGGTCCCTTGCTTCTTCAACCTCCTTGACCTTTACTTCAAGTTGTGTACACATAAGATCAGTATACTTGTGTTGAGTTCGGAGTTCCTCGAGCTCTTCCTTCATCTTCAAATTGACCTCTTGCTCTTTATCGAACAATTCCAACTTCTTAGTCCAGAAGGCCTCCATATCCTCCATCTTCTCCAACACTTTCTCAATGAACTCAATAGTAGTGTCCGTCGCACCGTGACTACACCCAGCTTGAGATTCAGCTGCCATTGCTAACAACCTCCTTCTTCTTTGCAATCTAGTTTCGACCATACAACAGCTTCACCAAGATGCCTGCAACCCAAGTCCTTGATGAAACACTTATCAGGAAGTGTTCACCAACCTCTTTCACCTGCAAGTACCTGTCACCACTGTCACTTCGTCACGAACAACCCTGCTCTAGCACCAGCTCCAACCGAGCTCTGATACCAACTATCACGATAGTGTAGTGGGATCAACTTCGTCCGCAAATCTCCTCTACACTTCACCAGCTTTGATACCAACTGTCACGACGCCGGAGACAACAGTAGTCTTTTAATCGCTGTTGGCGAGGTGCGGCACCACCGAACTCTTTCTTTTCACCAATACTTATGTTCGTGGACTACGCCTAACCACTTATTCCTACTTAGTTTGTGTTTCTCAACCTATTTCGTTATCCTTTATACCAATGAACACCCATACACATTCATTATCAACAACAATTATAAATGATGAACACAATTGCAGAGTATAAAGGGAGGGGCAACTCCCTGAACAATGAGTCTGCCCAATAATATATTATATAACAGTTTACAAAGCTTTACAAGTATACTTGACAATCCCAAGTTTCATACTTATCAAAACTTACAATCCAAGGCAAAACTCGGTTGTCTAGCTCGTCAGCACCTTCGCACAGTCGCCGCACGACTCACCAACGTTTCGTTCACCTTGTCGCACGATCGTGTTGTTTGCCCAACTTGGGCACGCCTCCAAGTTGCCACACATGGGCGCCTCTACCCGAGACACACCTCCGTCCACAACCTCAACACTTCACCAAGTCACCGTGCACACTTGCATGATGGGCGAGTGCTCACCCAAGTCGCCAAGACACCCATGCCAAGTCATCGCACAAACCGAGCACTCCTCAGTTTCACCGTCGAACACCTTCGCACAAACCAGGAACCACACCTGTGCTCGCCTCAACTGTCCATCTGGCGCCACACACCCGTGCACGCCTTCACCCAACCACCGGGCGCTCCTACCTGCACCTTCACCCACAACAACACTATCACCGTGTAGCCCTGCCCAAGAATGGGCGTATCTATAACCTGCGCCTTCCTCCTTAGAACTACACACTAGAACTACGCCTAACTCCTTAGAGCGAAGATGTTTGAGCGATGGATGATGCTCCAAATGCCATCCACGCATTTGCAACTAATACCAACCATGGGGCGAAGTCTGGCTGCCCAGTCGACTTGCCCAACTCTCCATACGCCATCGCAAAGTCTCCCAAATGCACCGTCAGCTCCACACAATTGTTGGTCGGCCTCCATAACATTTGTCACCATGCCACCACGCATATATATGCTCACCCTCCTCTTCATATTATGCGCATAACATATTGTCTCCATCGCATAACCAAGGAGCTCGCATATCGTCCAACCGAACGCAGTTGCACTTGCTCGTTCGAGCCTACCCGCACGCACGCACTGTCCACCCGCGCGCCCAGGAACTACAGGTCGTTATAGTGGGGGTGGGGGGGTTGGGGGGAGAAAATAACTTTAGAACATACGTAAGGGGGTATGTACACTAAGACAATAAAGAAGGAACATAAATGTTTGAAAATAAAGGGGAAGGAGTGATGAGAGTTGGCATACCAAACGAGGAAGTCGTGGTGGTTGCAATAGAGGGTATAACTTCTCTGTGAGGCTCCTCTAAGGCTGCGACAAGTGTGCCTTGGATATTCTCCATCGAGACTGACCTCCGTGCGTCTAAAATAGAAGTAGGGCTTGATACATTTTCTTTTGTTGAGTTTTCATTAGAGTTCATACTATGGGAGGGAGTGTTTCCAGAGCCCAGTCCCATATGTGATTTATGTATCGATTTTCTCTTTAGTTTCCTGCTAGCGAATTCCTCCCCCAGATGCCCATAATAGTGGTAGCAAGTGCATTTGTATGATATTCCCTCATAGTAGAGGGCCTTCTTGTGATATTTTGAGCCCACTTTAATGGAAATTGAATCTGGAAGATCTAATACCAAATTGAGTCCCACTAGGACTCTAGCCTTGTATCTTATTTTCTTGTAGGAGGAAATTGCCTTGTAAAAAAACTTAGAATGTTAGCATTTTTTGGTAAAACCTCTTTGAACCTGAACTACAAGGTGAGGGGTGGGAACCTAACCCACATCAAAAACACCAAAAGATGATTAGAGTGAGCTCTGAAAAGCATTTAACAATTTTTTAGGAAGTGTCTAAGAACCCCACTACCGTCGTTTCTATGGTAGTTTGTTTGTTTTCCCCAAATTTGTTAATAGAATATATATATATTTTTTAAGATGGTGAGGACTTATTAATTTTTAAATTTGGTAATATAATTTTGGACTTTCTATTTTTTAATGGAAATTTTCATGTTTAATTTAGAATTTTTAAATGGTCCCAAAAAAATAAGAATAAGAATAGCTTGGAATTATAGCTTTAGACATTGGTATTTAATATTTATGGGATTATACCTTTATTAATCTACGAGGCAATATATGCCATTTATTAAATTTAAACCAGAAATATTAGATACCTATTCTTATCCTTAATTTTTTTGGGTCTGTTGTAAGACCAATTGATACCCCGCCGTCAATCGATACCGTGTTATACCCAACCGAATCCGGTTATTGTAGGGCCTTTGATTTCAAAAGTGGGGCCGCCAAACTCTTTAGCTAGTGTCCAAATATAATAACAGTTAAGTTTGAAACTATATCCATATCAAAGCACTTAAGTTCGAAACTATATGAATCATCCATATCAAAGCACGTGATTGGATGCCAGGCAGGCGATGATATGTATGTCTGCGCGTATTTTTTTTAAACGGTGCTCGCGCGACCAAGTAATCACCTCGCGAACGTTTTATGCCCCTATTCATCCAGTTATGTATAGACTTCAATATCAAAAACCTGGACCGCAACACTCCCTAACCCGTCTCCGAAGACGGCAACATTTAAAATGGAAAGCATATAGAAAATTCGCATCCATATCTCTGGCATGTCAGAACATGTCTGTCTCCAAATAGTCCTTCTTTTCATTACTGAAGAAGCCTCCGCATAGCGGTAAATAGAATTTTTTTTCAAAATTATTTATCATAGTTATGTCTTGTGATTGGAACTCTAGTGAGAGATTATCATTAAACTACTTTCCCAACTACCCTGACTATACATCCAAACACATCCAAATAATCTCCTCTGTGAATATGGTGATCTGCTAATGGAGAGAAATTGGCCAACTATTGTTGATATGCATATTTTCCCAAATTGACTGCTGTATGTAGGGGAGAGCTAGCAGCGAGATGATGAAATTTCAGAACAGAATCAGAACCCAGTGAAATGAAATGGAATTAATTCCCAAGACAGGCTTACAATATTATCTGTCTTGTCATGTCACCAAAACTCGTCTCCAGAAACTTGTGTTTCTTTTGGAAGCGAAACTGTGTGGGTTTTTCGAACTCCATAAAATGACCAGTGGATAAATGTTGGCTTAATGGTCACCTGTTACACAAACGGTTAGTGGTAAATAATTTAAAGACCTTAAGTTACGATTTATCAGATTAACAACATGCTTTGGCGGAATAATTTCACTGTCAGGGCCAACCCTTGAAACTCAGATTAACAACATACTTTGGCGGAATAATTTCACTGTCAGGGCCAACCCTTAAAACTCAATCGCAAGATATGTATCGGTATAATTCTTACTTCTGTCTGAACAAACCCTTAAAACCCTAAGCACAATATATGCACAATAATTACTCATTGATATAGTGGAACAAGTTTGGATTGCATTACATACAAGTAATTTCGATACAAGCTTGGATTTTATTAGATATAGAAGTTAACTCTTCCCGTGCACTTGGCAGATCTGAATCGATGGCATTGCTTTTGTAATGTAGCTTTTAAATCAAATATTGTTTGATAAATTATCTCAAAACAACGAAGCCGAAGGAAAAGCAGATAGTTCACATTCGAGTACACATGCAAAATTGCATAAGAATAGTTGGGGTAAAATGAATAAATGCTCACAAAATTGGGTTTACAATTTATTCGATTCAGAGTGTAGACATTCTACTTCTCTGATATTCGGCGCTGTAGACGAAGGAAGCTATGGTAATGGTGGGGCAAGAGTTTATGGATTGAAATAATTAAAAATTATGTCCTCCTTGAAGCTGCTGCTATTGTTATGACTAGTAGAAGCAGAGATCATCATATTCTTATTGGCCAGCAGCTGGAACGTCTTCTCGCCGGCGGCCACCAAATCGTTGAAAGAAAGTCGACCATCTCGTTTCTGCATCGACATATTTGGCTTGCAGCGCCTTCTGACATAATCTTCTGGAATATAAACATCCATAGCCAGATCCATGGAAAAACCGCAGGATGCTGCTGCTGGAGGTTATCACAAAAACTGAAAAGGGCCAAGCTGCTATAATTGAAAGCACCAGATATTCAGGATGCAGGAAGGCTGAAAAACAGAGTGCTGTATGAATGAGCTAAATGGGCATCTGATGATGAAATGGAATGAAGTTCAACTGAAAATTTGTAGGGAGCAATAGGGCGTGAGGTATATAAGTAGAGGAAGTAAAAGGAGTAGGCCTTTAGCGTGGGCTGGATAAGGCAGGGGTGCAGATATTATATGATGTATATACTGGGAAGAAGTACTTAATTGGAAGTATTCTTGAAAACCGAGTGCCTGCCCAGCGGGTTTTAGTGGCCGCGGATTGTGATGTAAACAGTGGATTTAACTGGCCGCGGATTGTGATGTAAAGAGTGGATTTAAGTGGCCGCGGAGGGTAAATGAATCGGTGGGCTTATTTGGTTTGGCGAGAAGGAAAGAAAGACGGTAGGTGAAAGGTTAGGGTAGCTGGTATGGTTGTATTGGGTAGTGAATTCCATCGAGAGGAAAGAAACATGTGCATTCCATCATTCCATGTGCATGTACGGGTCAAATTTCGCCCCCCAATGTCCAATAAAGGAAATTCCTTTCTTCTGCACTTCTGGTCGGCCAATCAAATACAGTGCCGTGGTAAAAAGCGAGCCCTTCTTACCCTCACAACTGTTGAACGTCCAAAGCCTTTCTTTGAATTCGATACGCACAAGCAGGGTGAGAAGTATCTCATATGACCACCCATTTTTCATTAACATTCATTACATTGATGCTCACAGAACTTGAATCACTAAATCATTGGCTACTTCATTAAACGAAACTTCATTAAAAATTTATTGGAAGCTTAGCTACCCAACTGTTGGCGATTATGAGAAGGCAATTTAATGAATATTTTAATTTTGTTTAGTAAAATTAAGTAACGAATTATTTATGTGAGCAAATGTTGGTTAGGGAGCTGACAGGAATTTTACAAAAATAAAAATTATGTTTTAAATAGAAAATTAATGTTTTTTTTTACCACATGGTGAATGGGTAACTATTAAGCCTAATCCAAGGGAGACCCAAGATCAAACCTCATAGCTGCCACTATAACACCAAGAGTATATTCAAGCACGTGTAAGTCGGGTATACTAATATCCTATGATTTTAGCAAGAGTAGACTCAGACAGTTTGGGGAGTCCGCCCTTCTAGTCGCCACCATAATTAAACAAAAATAAATATGGTATAAAGTAATTAGAAGTAAAAAAATTGTGTGAATCACAAGTTTAAATTTTATACTTTCCAAATATATTTCAACAAGAGATTTAAATAAACTATTTGAAGATGTATTTTAACTAATTTATGTCGATATCAATTTCATATATATCTATATATAGAAAAAAATTAAGTTTTTATGGTTAAAATATTCATTTGATCTTATATATACTCTATTTAGCATTCAAAAATATAATTTAAACAATGAAAAATAACACATTGTATTTTACACTCTAAAATATTTTACATGTTAGATCAGAATTTAAGATAAATCTATACTGATAAATAATATAATTGGATATTTTTAATTTTATATATAATTATATATATTATATATATATATATATTTCATTATTTAAAAATGGCCTAACACATAATTGTTATTACAGTTTTAAATTATAGAAATGTGTGATTCTTTATTTTAAAAAATTATATATATAGTAGGAGACAATTTTATATCTTTATATAGAAAAAAAATAAAGAAATTAATTGAAAGTAAAAAAAATCCTTATATTGATGAAGAGTGATGTGTAATTTTTTCAACTATGTTAATTAATATATATTTATTTTATATATAGAGATCAATTGTTTTTTACCTACTATTTTGAAAGAGGGAAATTTGTAATTTACTATATAAAGTTTTGATATATAACATTGAAAATATTAATAATAATTGTTCTTTAATATAAAGGTATAAATAAAATATTTCAATATGCATGTTGAAACTGAGATGTGTAATTCTTTCCATACTTGATATATAGAGTTGCTTTCTATTTCCCAATAAGAAGAAATGTGCATTTAAAAATATAATATGAATAATAATGAGTAAGATATGTATCTATTGAGTTTAGAGGCTCATTGCCCTGAGGGGTTCATTCTGCGACCCAGTGGGAAGGCAATGCATAAGTATTTTCATCCTCAACTTGGTCCCTACTAAAATAAAGATAAATTATTCTCTAAATAGATCCACTTATGTGAATATCAACTTCATTTATAATTATATATAAAAAAGAATTGTTTTTTGCACTTTAAATAAATTTTCACTTGAAGAAATTTGATCCCTCTCAGCTCATGTTAGATCTGTGCTTAAGATGGATCTATGCACATAAATATAATAATAGAAAAGTTTTAATTTGATATATGAAAGGAGAGAAAAGTGACTAAAATATTTTAGAATGATCAATGTTAGTAAATATAGTAATAGGAAAAATTTAATTTGATATATGTAGGGAGAGAAAAGTGAATAAAATATTTTAATAAGGACACTCATTGGGTATTATCTCAACTTTATTGTGTCCCATGTCAACATGTCAATTTACAATACTCAAACCTAGGTGAGGATAATAACAAGTATTCTATCCAACCACCCAAGTGAAACTCAAATGACCAATTTCATATATATAAAGCAATTGAAAAATAAAAAAATCTTATAATTAAATTATTTTATTGGTGTGTTGTTTAAAATGAAAGAGATTTGTAATTCTTTCATTTTACATCTAGAGTGTGTGTGTGTGTGTGAAAAGAGAGAGAGATCCATGTTAACCCTTGATCTAAAGCATGGAGAGGTATCTAGTTTCTCTAGGTTTAAATATTTTTCCAAGTTTTGCACTTGAAAAATGTTTGCATCTCAATAGATTTGACCCCTCTCGACACTTGATAAATCTGAGATTAAGATGAATTTTAAAGCCTAATGGTTAAGAGCATTTGTTTGCATCTCAATAGATTTGATCCCTCTCGACACGATAAATCTGAGATTAAGATGAATTTTATATACTTGAGTGAGCCTGATGGTCAAGAGCATGTGTTTCCTCCTAAGAGGTCACAAGTTCAAAACCAAAGGGGGGTAGAGTATGTATGCCTTCATAGACTTAGCAATCAAATTGCTGCGTGGAGGTGGACGTCTCATACACCAATGTGGTTTCCTGAGTCAAATAATTGCGTGGAGGTGGAGATCTCATACACCAATGTGGTTTCTGGAGTCAAATAAGTGCATGGAGGTGGAGGTCTCATACACCAATGTGGTTTCTAGAGGTGGAGGTAACTGTGTGGAGGTGGAGGTCTCATACACCAATGTGGTTTCTAGCTTGGCCATGACCTTAAAATTGGATAATAATATAAAATCTTTTTTGGGAGTGTACAAATTTCTTATATTTTTAAATAATTTTAAATATCTCGTTATTTCTTTATAAACATTATAAATCTACATTTTAAAATATAATTACTATTTCAACTTTAAATATCATAATTAATAGCCATTATTAACAAATAGTTAATTTTACATTATTATATAACTTTTAATATATAAATACATTTTCTTTCTTCTCATACACCAATGTGGTTTCCTGAGTCAAATAACTGCGTGGAGGTGGAGATCTCATACACCAATGTGGTCTCATACACCAATGTGGTTTCTGGAGGTGGAGGTAACTGTCTGGAGGTGGAGGTCTCATAACACAACGTGGTTTCTAGCTTGGCCATGACCTTAAAATTGGATAATAATATAAAACGTCTTTTTAGGGAGTGTTACAAATTTCTTATATTTTTAAATAATTTTTAAATATCTCGTTATTTCTTTATAAACATTATAAATCTACAATTTTAAAATATAATTACTATTTTAACTTTAAATATCAATAATTAATACCATTATTAACAAATAGTTAATTTTAACATTATTATATAACTTTTAATATATAAATACATTTCTTCTCTTCTTATATTATTATATAAATATTTAAAATTATTATTATTATTATTATCATTATTATTATTATTACCATGTTCAATCGGCAACTCATTGGAGTAATCTAGGCAAGGCCCAAGTTCAAACCTAGCAATTGTCAGTACAATACCAAGAGTATATCCAACAACCTGTATGCTAGATATATCAATAATTTATGGCTTAGCAAGAGTCTAGACCCCACGAGGGTGGGGGATCCTACTCCTTGAGCCTTATGGAAGAGGTGATCTCCCTCACCCACTTTTTTGAGTGGAAGAAGTGCTCTCCCTCTTCAAGCATTTCAGGCTCTTCTAGTTGGATCTTTGTGGTCGTGATGGTGGTGGTGGGCTCTACATTGATGAAATATCTTCCTTTATCATAGCCTGAATCAAAATCAAAGCCAAAATCTATTTCCCTTTTCTTAAGCTCTACCAACAATGTTTGTTTTGAGTGGAATTCATCAATGTGTTGCATAGGTGTCATTGGTGACAACTATTGTCATTGATGTCAAAGGAAGTATGGGCATTGCATATGTGTAAATATGCGATTGAGTTGTTCCATGAAATGATTTGGATGGATAAATTATGTGGGTTCATGGAAAAACTACAAAATTCCTTTGATCAAATTGAAAACCTAAAATTTCCTATTTTGTGTGTGTGATTGTGAAGCACTCATAAGCGGATCAAGGAGGATCACATGATCAATGAGTGGAAAAGATCAAAGATATGTGGGATTTAAACCTCACCTATCAAATAAGTGGTGCACATGTTTCATGTTCGATCGTTATTGGTCTAGTTGAGGCTCGAGATCAAATGGTGCGTGTTAATTATGGAGGCCCCCTCTTATGTGAAGGGTTAATAGAAAAGGGGGCACAGGGTTGCTTCTTTTAGGCTAGTTCTTGAAAAGAGAAAAAGGTTTGCACCTTCAGTAGGTTAATCCCTGCTAATTGTGGGAGTAGGTGCTTTTAGCAGGTGGGTACTTGCAAATTAGGGGGAGAGTGTCTCCTTCTGGTTGGTTCTAGTAAAGCAATGTAACAATAGGTTGGAGCTTGCATTTACATAAAGAACACAAGTAAAAATTTTGGTTTTCTCCCTTTATGGGTTTCCATGTAAAAATGTGTCTAATGTGCATTTATTGTTTGACTTATGGTGTTGTGGTGCTATTATTTGGTTATAACATAAATAATCTTAAAAATTGTTATAAAGTACATAATAAAGATTTGCCTTGCCCCTCTCATTATTATATTGGTTTCTAAAAATTGGTACCAAAGTTGGTTCTTTCAACAATAGTCTAACCACTAGAAGGTAGATCTAGGACAATGGCTAACTAGGAAGGAAGTTCCACTGACAAAGCCTCCATGTTCACTGGAACAAATTATGCATTTTAAAAGGTACAAATGAGAACCTACTTAATGTCTCTTGGTGCATATGTCTAGGACACATTACAAAATGGCTATGATAATCCAGATGTATTGATTGGTAAAGATGATAAGCTAGCATTTACCAACAATGCTAAAGCAATGAATGCAATCCTAAGTGGAATGCTTGAATTCGAGTTGGTTAAGGGCATGCACTGCATGATAGCTAAAAACATATGGTATAAGATGATGACTAATCATGAAGGTGATAATAAAGTGAAAAAATAAAAAATCCAATGCTACGAAATGGAATTTGAAGCATTAAAGATGAAAGAGGATTATGAAATAGCCAATTTTTTTATTTGAGTGGATGAAATAGTCAACACCATTAAAGGACTTGTTGAAGTTGTGGAGGACTTCTTTGTAGTTAAAAATGTGTTGATATCTCTACTAGCCAAATTTGATGCCAAGATATCAACCATGGAAGAGATGCAAGATCTCAAAACATTGAGGTTGGATCAATTGTATGGAATGTTGATAGCCTATGAAATGTGAACTTCAAAAGGTAAATCTATATCAAGGGAGGATACATTCAAAGTTGATAGGAAGAGCAAGGAAGAACCTAAAGACAATACTTATGAATTTGATGAAGAAGAGGAAAATAATTGTTAGAAGGTTGAAGAGAGGATTTGGAAAGTACAAAGGTAAGTTACCCTTCAAATGTTTTAATTATGGAGAAGTGGGTCATTATGCATAAAAAAATTGTACAAGAAAGAAAAGCATGAAAGTGATCTTAAAGAAAATAACAATATAGGAAAGTAAAAAGGGAAAATAAGCTGAAAACGAAGTGTTTTTATACTAACAGAGATAGCCATTCCTCAAAATATGAAGATGATTAATCCTTTGACAAAGAAAGAAAAAAAAAATGAAAGTGATGAAGGATTTAATGCTCATGGCTTTGGATAATCTAGACGAAGGACAAAATGTGTTTTATGAATAAGAAGCAAAAGTCGACCTAGAAGGTGAGTTGATCAGTGCATTAGCAGAAATTCAAAGGCTAAAAAAAAAGAATAAAAAGCGGAAGGAGATTCTTGCAAATTTTGGAAAGGAAAAGGATGAATTAGAAGATTCATCACTTATTCTTTAAAAGTGAAAGTTGAAATAAGTAAAGAAATTTGAAGATACCCTATTACAACAGCTAAAGGATAAAAGCAAGGAGTGTGAAAAGTTAGAAGACGAGGTTATTGTCTCCCTCAGAAAGGAATTAGAAAAGGCCAAGGGTTAGTTGAACCAAAATATATAGTTTATTATAGGATCCAATAAGTTGGATGATATTCTAAGTATTCAAAGATCTCCTCTCATAAAAATTAGTCTAAGTTATGAAGGAAAATCAAGTATCAAGAAATATGGAGATAAAGGATCAATTAGCTATGTTGAAGTGGTAAAAGGATTGGCTAAAAATGCACCCAAAGGAAAATAACAATAGCCAAGAAAGGTAAGGGACAATGATTCATCTCAGTAATGACAATTAAATATTCATAACAACAGTTTGAACAACCATAAAGAACATGTAAGAAACCAACAAAGACACCATTTCTCTCCCAAATAAAGTTATCCAAGAATTAGCAGGCCACACTTGTAAAGGAAATATGCTTCTGGATACCAAAATATTTTTAATGGTTATTTTTGTGATGTACAAATTTTGGGCACAAATTTGTAGATTGTAGAACATATTTTGGAAACAAATTGATGAGAAATAGAATATAATAATCTTATTAAGAAAGTGGAGACAACATATTTGTAAATTCAGATAGAAACAATCTCAAGAATGCCAATCCTTTTTCTCCCTTATTTGATGACGTTGAATGCTAAAACTGTTACAATTATGGACATATAGCAACTGAGTGTAGGACTAGAAAAATAAAAACAACTCCTTAGATTAAAAAAAATCAAGAAGAATCAAAGACTTGGACACTTTAAAAGGTTAAAAGAAGGAAGAATGTGGCATAATGTTGTATGGCCAAAATCAAGGGATCCACTAGTATCTGGATAATGGTTTCTCTAGGTATATGATTGGTGATAGAAACAATTTTTTGTCATTGAATAAAAACAAGATAGGAAGTGTAATTTTTGGAAATGATTCCCCAAGCAACATCAAGGGGAAATTAATAATGAGCCTAGTACGTTATCTTTGTGGAAGGATTCGAGCACAATATTTTAAGTGTGATCCAAATGTCTGATCAAGGGTATGATGTTACCTTTCATTCCAAAGGTTGTGAGATAAAGTCAAAAGCATAGGAAAGGTAATAGAAAAGCGTGCGAGAACTGCAAATAATGTGTACATGCTCTAAGAAGAAAATGATAATTGTTATCTTAGGAAGCTTGATGAAAGTTAGTTGTGGCACAGAAGACTAGAACATTTAAGTTTCAACCATATTGTGAAGATCAACATAAAGGAAGTTGTAAGGGACCTACATAATATTAATAAACAAGCAATACCATTTGTAAATTATGTAAAATTGGCAAGAAAATCCAAGTGCCTTTCAAGACCAAGGAGAAATCATTCACTAGGCCATTGCAATTAGTTCATATAGACTTATGTGGGCCCACAAGAACTAAGACTCCAATCAGTGAGACATATTTCATGTTAAGTATTGATGATTATACCTAACTTACGTGGGTTTCATTTCTAAAATAGAAATATAAAGCTCTCAAAAATTTTAAATTTTTTAAGGATAAGGATGAGAACCAAATTCACTGCAAATTAAAGTGTGTAAGGTCAGACACGGGTGCAGAGTTCACTTATGTTATGCAACCAAATCACAAAACAAAAGAAAAGATACATCAACGACTTGAAAATAAACCTTTTTGAGGGGGAGACCACCTTTACATCACATAAATGAACATGTCTTGGATGATTCAAATAAGAAAACCTCCTTGGTATATATAGGAGTCTAAGGAGTCAAAATATAATTAGGGCTTACATAACAATAATAATGTAAGAGCGCAAAAATAACAATATTGGAATTCTATGGGGCACAACAATAACAATAGTGGGCTTCTATGGGGCACAATAATAACAATAGTGGGCTTCTATGGGGCACAATAATAACAATATAAAGGCTACACTAGTACTATACGGATCTATCATGCCCCTCTCCTTCAAAATAGTGTTGTCCTCAACGCTTGAGTAGTTTTGGATGCTTTTGAATAAAATAGTCTTCCTCCCATGTGGAGTCTTCAATAGGTAAGTTCTTCCACTTAGTGAGATACTTTGAGTGAGGCTCCAATACAAATTTTACTTCTTCGTCAAGTTCTTGAAACATAGTTTGAACTTGAAGCTTGTCACCTATAACCTTCTTAAAGCATGAAACATGGAAAACTGGGTGTACTCGTGAAGATGCAAGCAACTCCAATTTGTATGTCGTAGTACCAATATTTTGCAACACCTTATAAGGGCCATAGTACTTGGGTGATAATTTACTATCCTTCATAGCTTGCTTCAGGGACATTTGCTTGTAAGGTTGTAGTCGTAAAAATATCCAACCACCCACATCACAAAACTATTTCACTATGATGTTGATATGCATGTTGTTTCATTTGATTTTGTGTCAAAGTTAGGTTATCCATTGAGAGTTGGAAAACTATTTTTTGATGATTGATGTGATCTTCCAATGCTTGAACCTTATAATTGTCTCTTAAAGACAATGTGATGTACAGTGGATGATACCCATAAAGAACCACAAATGGGGTCATTTTTATTGCGGTATGGAAGGAAGTGTTATACCACCATTATGTCAGGGGTAACCACTTGATCCATTGTGCTCATTTATTCTTGTTTTTGTGATTGATTCAGGCTCCAATGCAAATTTTCTTTCTTCTTCAAGTTCTAGAAATATAGTGTGAACTTGAAGATTGTCACTTATAACCTTCTTAAAGAATGAGACATGGATAACTGGGTGTACTCGTGAAGATGCAGGAAACTCCAATTTGTATGCCATAGTACCAATATTTTGAAACACCTTATAAGGGCCATAGTACTTGGGTGATAATTCATTATCCTTCATAGCTTGCTTGAGGGACATTTGATTGTAAGTTTGTAGTCGTAAAAATATCCAACTACCCACATCACAAAATTATTTCACTGTGATGTTGATATGCATGTTGTTTCATTTGATTTTGTGTCAAAGTTAGGTTATCCTTTGAGAGTTGGAAAACTTGTTTTTGACAATTAATGTGATCTTCCAGTGCTTGAACTTTAAAATTGTCTCTTAAAGGCAATGTGATGGATGGTGGATGAGATCAGTAAAGAACCATAAATGGGGTCATTTTATTGCAGTATGGAAGGAAGTGTTATACCACCATTAGTCAGGGTAACCACTTGACCCATTGTGTTTGTTTATTAGATACAAAGAAATTAAGATATCCTTCCAAACATTTGTTTACTATCTCAGTTTTCCGATCAAATTGAGGATGATAAGATGAGCTATGATTTATTTGAGTACCAATGAAAGAAAATAATTCTATCTAAAAATTTCCAAGAAAATGAGATCTCTATCAGTTACAATAATTTTTGGGTTCTCATCTAGCTTTTGAACTGTTTCCATAAATTTTGTAGCGGCTGTATTGGTAAGTATATCAAAAGTGCACAAAAGTGTGCATACTTGGTAAGTATATCAATTACCACTGCGAAAACGCTATTTCCTTCAAACTTCAACAAACCTATGATAAAATCCGTTGAGACTTCTTCCCATCATTGACTTGGAATGGATAATGGTTGTAAAAGACCCGAGGTCTTAATTTTCTCAACTTCATTTTGTTGAAAAACCAAACATTCCACCACAAACTTTTGAATATCATATTTAAGTCCATCCCAAAAAAGATCTTCTTAACCCTTTGGTAAGTTTTTAAAAATCCTGAGTGCCCTCCTATAGGAGAGGTGTGCAATTCCAAAAGAATATTTTTTTAAGTTATGAGTTCTTAAATATCTATAGGCGATCTTTGTACCATAGTGAATCATTTTTCCAAATAAATGAATTAGATGCACTGGGATCTTACTGCAACTTTTGAATGAGTGTCCATACTTGTTCAAAATTCTTCCATTTATCCCTTGGTTCATGATGGGCCTCCAAATTAGAGACAAATTAAGGCCCATATAACCTTTCTTAAGCACATAAAAGCTATATTAAATATCTCCTTCTACACTTAATAATGTTTTTTTAGCTTTAATATGTTCTTAGGAAGGTTTAGAGATAATTGCATATTATGTGCCTAATATTATTTATTTTTGCAGAATATTAAGAGAATATTGAGTAAATTATGAATGAGATAATATAGGGAGTTTCTCCCTACTGCAGGATGGACCAAGATTGGATAATAAATTAACAAAATATAATGAAATTATTGACAAATTTTGGAGCTCTGCTGGTTGAGAAAATTGAGGAATGTGTTCCCTCTCATTTAATGCAAATTCCTAGTGTTGAGAACTAGATACAATTCTTGAGGGATTGTGGAGGGAAAAGTTGCCTCCTTTCAAAGAAAATGCTTCATCATCACTTTGTATAAGTGCCAATTCAAATTGGCATCTAGAGGCAAATATTTCTTAGTCTTCTTGTGGAGAAACCTTGTTATTTAGTAGCTCCACTTTCATTTCTAGGACGGATGTACTTGGATTGATTCAAATAATGAATTTTGGTGCCATTTTTAACTTATAAATCTTGGTTTCCTTCATATGACATTGTTTTTCCTTGGGCTTGGCCATCCTAGGAGCCTCAAATCCCTCTTGTTCAATTTCTTTATTTCCTTTTAATGTATTATTTACTTGCATCTCTTATTTCTGCATTTACTATTCATGCTTCTTTTGTTGTAGGTCATATTGGTTAAATCATTAAAGTGAGTTGTTTTTTAGGTTTTTCAGGTTAAAATTCATATTCATGATTGAGCTACTTGGATTGGTTTACTAGTTCACAAATTTAGAATTTATGGAAGTCCCTTGTAGCAAAATAATAGTAATTTTCTATTATTTTTTAGAATATGTTAATGATATTCATTTGAGTTGATTCCACTTGTATTGGGTCATAAAAATAGTCAAGTTAATAAAAAAAATTACCCCATATCATTTTAACTTTATTAGGTTAGGCATTAGGTAGGTTAACTAGCTCAATATCTCTTGAATTTCCCTATAATACTAGTGATTACCCCATTACTATGGTAGTTGTACCCCTTATTAATATTGTTGTGCCTCTATTGCCCCCATATTGTTATTATTGTGCCCCATAGAATCCCTCTATTGTTATTTTTGTGGCTTTATATTATTATTGTTAGGTCGGTTGGGTTATATTGTGACTCCTTAGACTCCTATATATAGAAAGGAGGTTTTGTCATTTGTAATCCGAGAATTGTTCATTTACGTAATGTAAAGGAGGTTGCCCCATCAAAGAGGCTGAATTCTAAGGTGTTGATCTATCTTTTCTATCTTTTCTGGAGCTGGTTTCATAACAGTTTACTAGTTCACAAATTTAGAATTTATGGAAGTCCCTTGTAGCAAAATAATAGTAATTTTCTATTATTTTTTAGAATGTGTTAATGATATTCATTTGAGTTGATTCCTCTTGTATTGGGTCATAAAAATAGTCAAGTTAATAAAAAAAAAATACCCCATATCATTTTAACTTTATTAGGTTAGGCGTTTGGTAGGTTAACTAGCTCAATAACTCTTGAATTTCTTGTTTTTGGAGTAATAATTTTATGCTATTTTTTACCACGTATTAATAGGGGTATTTTTGAGTGATTCCACTTGGAATGGATTCCTAGGACATCCTATTTAATAAATAAAAAATTCCCATCTCATTTTCATTTGTTATACTTGGGCATTCGGCAAGTTATCTCACTCCTATAGAAAAACAAGGCCTCCTCTAACACCTCCTCTAACAGTCTTGTAGCACTCCTGTAACATGTGTAAGCTTGACTAGATCTGCTCCAAAAGCTTGTTTTTGTCCCTTAGGCTCCAAAACCATGATTGAGTAAGACCACAATCTGCTTAAGTGTTGCCTCTCCTTTATTGCAATTCACCTCTGCAGTTATGGTTACTGAATAGATTCATGACTTGAAGAGCATAATGATGATTTTCATGATTACTTTATGAAGCACCTTATGAAATTTGTTGAAAAGATCTATCTTGAAGGAAGTGATTGAAGAATGATTTCATTTTGTTTCATACATCTTAAGCTATGGTTTCCATTTCCAACATTGTTATTTCTATTGCATAGGTTAGGCTTCCTTTTGGTGTACCATTTACACTTTGCAAATAGGTTAATGTTTACATTTCTACAAATATGATTAAGATTTACATTCATGCAAAGTATAATAGCCTTTCTTTTCTGCATAAGTAATTAGTATCTCCTCTCTGTAAAATTAATTACGTTTCCTTTCTACAAATAGTGCAACATTTCCATTTTTGCAACTAGTTTAGGTTTGGATTTCGTGGAATTCACTTCATTGCATCAGATCAATGAAAGAAGGACACATTGCATGTTGCACATATAGTTTTGACACCTCTTAAGTTTGTAAGAACCCTAGGTTTGTAATTTAAGTTCATAGTCTTGGGAGTTGCAACATTCTTGTTCCGATACTGAGGCTCGTCACTTCAGTTATCAAATCATGTTGGATAATAGAAATGGCATAGAGTAATGCTTCCTCATCCTCATCCTTTGTTGAGAGTGCATCTGCAACAACATTTTGCTTCCCTTTTTTGTAGATGATTTCAAAATCATAACCCAACATCTTTGTGACCCATTTTTGCTTCCCTTCTAAAGATAATCTTTGTTCCAAGAGGTATTTAAGACTATCATGATATGTTTTTACTTTGAAATGTCTTCCCATTAGGTAAGGGTGTCGTTTCTTTAGTGCATGTAGTATTGCTAACATTTCCTTCTCATAAATAGGTTTTTGTAAATAAATTTTCCTTGATTGGATGACATTCAAAGTAAATGGGTCTTCATTATTGCATTAAAATAACACGAATGCCATTTTCTAAGGCATCACATTCCACAATAAAGGATTTTGTGATGTTTGGTGTAGCTAATATCAGAGCTCGGCACATTACCTCTTTAAGATGTTCAAAGGCGTTAGTTTCTTCTGGAGTCCAAGAGAATGCATCTTTCTTCAGTAATGTTGCTAAAGGTGTTATTATATTCCCATAATTCTTAACAAACTTGTGATAATACCCTGTCAACTCGAGAAATCCTTGAAGATGCCTTAAGGTTGTGGGTATTTTCCATTCCTTGATGGATTTAATTTTGTTAGGGTCTGCCATAACACCCTCATGGGATACAATATGGCCCAAATATTCCACTTCTTGTACCCCAAAGAAACATTTGGAGGATTTTGCATACAGTTGCTTCTCCTGCAATAGTTTTAGCACCATGTCAACATGTTGAAGATGATCTTTCCAAGACCTACTATGTATTAGTATATCATAAAAAAATACTAACACAAATTTTCTAATGAAGGGTTTGAAAGTGGAATTCATCAAACCTTGAAATGTGGAAGGTGCATTATTAAGGCCAAAAGGCATGACCAAAAATTCATAATGTCCTTCATGAGTTCTAAATGATGTATTTGGAATTTCTTCTATTTTCATTCTAATTTGATGATGTCCTAAACCCAAATCTAACTTCGTGAAGTGAATTTCTCAACGAAGTTCATCCAACAGTTCATCAATGACATGAATGGGAAATTAATCTTTAATGCTGATCTTGTTGAGCTCTCTATAATCTAGACGCATACGACATGATCCATCCTTCTTGTGCACTAATACTATTGGAGAAGAGAAAGAAATTTCTCTGGGTTGAATTATAAATGACTCAAACATTTCTGCAACCATATGTTCAATTTCACTATTTTGGGCATAAGGATATTTGTAAGGTCTAATTTTTGGAGGAAAAATTCATGGAATCAAGTGAATAACATGATCATGATCGCAAACAGGTGGGAGACCTTTGGGAGTCTTAAAAACCTTGGAAATATTGTCAAGGACTCTTTGGATATCTAGAGAAATGGATGACTTAGATGCTTGAACATTTAGCAAACACAATTTTGCAACTACTCCTCTTTGTTGCTTCTTAAAAATCTTGGTCATACCATTAGAGTTGATTATATTCTCAGGTTTCCCTGTGATACCTGTTAATTTAATTTCCTTTCCTTTCGAGAAAATTTTCAAGAAAATCTCTTGAAAATTAAATGCTATCGTCCCCAAAGGAATCCTAATACAAAATCTGCACCACCCATTAGAATGGAAAGCATTGGACTATTCAATACACATTCCCCCATGGTTATATTGACATTATGTCACTTCACTGATAAATTTACAGTTCCTCCATTTGCAACCATCACTTGACACTCTGGTGCTAGATATAGAAAGCAATTCAAATCCTTGGCTACCTTACAATGACTAAAATTATGAGTTCTACCTGAATCAATTAGCACTATTACCTTTTTCTACTCGATATATCCTTCTATCTTGAGAGTTTGAGGGGTGGTAATTCCAGCCAATGCATTACAAGATATGGTCAAATTCATTTCTTTGTTTTAATCCTTTGGGGTTGGTTCCTGGTGTATATTGTCTTCTTTTGATGTTTCTTGTTCCTTTTCTTCCTCTTCTTCAAAATTTATGTAAAATAATTTATTCTCAACACACTTATGAACTTTAGCGTAGTTTCTATCACAACTTTAACAAATCTCGTTTTCTCTCTTTTCCTTTAGTTGTAGTGGTGTCAACCCTTTAGGTTGTGGAAAACTAGGAGTGACAACATTTCCATATTTATAGTTGTGAGTGGGAGACCTCCTTTTTTCCATAATTTTTCTTTCAACTTTTCTTGCCACCCTGAATTCATTCTCCAATGAATTATGTCCCCAAAGGAAAACCTCATGTTGGATGTTATCCTTTAATTTCCCTATGAAAAAATCAACTAGACGCTCTTTTGGAATATAAACTACCTTGATATTCAATCTTCGGAAGTCCTCAATGTACTCCCCAATTGAGCCCTTTTGTTTGAGATTTATCATTTGGCTAAATAAGGTATTGTTCTTGGTATCCTCATAATGTGCTATAAATTCCTTCGTAAAAATTGTCCAAGTGAAAAGTTTCTTACGAGAACAAAACCATTGATACCATACAAATTGATTGGTTTCTGTTAGCTCTGCTACAAACTTCAGCATTTGGAGGGCCAAATTTCAGAACGGCCATGTGTTTATGCAGAAAAGGGAGCTTGAAACAGTCATTTACCTTCTTCTCCTTTAGCTTCCTCATACTCTCTTAGCCCTCTGTATCTCTATTTTCTCCTAAAACCTCTTCAGTCCTCATATTTTTTCGTATTTCCTCGCTTAATTCTTGTTACCCCGCTGCCTCCATTTTTTCCTTGTGATGTGATCTGATCGCAATCGCACATTAACCCCGATGCCTCTTTCCACCCTGTGTCTTCCATTGCTATGATACTGCGATGCGATCTGATCGCAATCACAAATAGCACCCATGAGTGTTAAGGCTGCGCCTCCCTGTCATCCGCCGATGTGATTTTGCGATTGCAATCTCAGCTGTCGATCGCACATCGCCTATCCCACAGCCCACATTTGTTTATTCATATATCTCCTGATAGCCCCTATCTCCACCATCAATCTTCCAAATCTAACGGCTCATAATTATTTTGCTTTCACTCCCGCCCGATGCTCCATGCCAAGAGATCTCCGTCATCTATCCTGGTAATCCAATGGCCGATTTTCTTCTTCCATCTATCCACGTCCATAGCCATGCTTCACTCCTGAAGGAAGAAAGTGACCAACTACCTGGTACCCAGTGTAGTTATTTCTCAACTACTGCATTCAACAGAAAGGATGACCAAAGAGGAAAGGACAATCCCGAGCAGTTGCAAGCATTTATCATTCATGGAATGTCTTTTATTTCATACTCCAACTTCTTAGGAAGGACAACCAAGTACCAGAAAATGTCAAATGCATTCATGAAAGCAGAAGATTGTAGCAGAGATTTTTATCAGATAGTTAGTGTGGTTGGTGGTCCATTATGACCTCTCCATGCATAAGGTAGCAGATATTTTTGTAATCAACCTCTATATATATCCAGAATTGAGAATAGAGAGAGAGGGGGGATGGTTTTGGTTTTGATGTAAGGTTCAACTTCTGGAGGCTATAACTACTGTGATACTTGCAGCGTCTGGTCTTCATTTTCAGCTAATACAAGCTTCTTTTGCTGTTAATTGCTCACTTTCCACTTCTTCTTTGTTTCAGGCTACGCCTGTAATGCATTTTCTCTTGAATTCTTGATGTTTGGCATTAGAGGGGTTGTCATCCCACCTCTGTGTTAAAGTCTCGTTTATTTCAATGGATGTATTATTCAGGTTTCTATTTACTTAGTGGCAAAGAGCTATCATCCTGTCTGTGCACTATGAAATAGATTTGCAAACCCTCTACTGGTTGCAGCCGACCATCACAGGGTCCTATGCATCTGCTGGTGTGGTTAGTATTCTCCATATTCACCTAACTCTTAAACTTTGAGTAATTGGTGGTCTAAAGCCTTGTAGTCTGGGGGTGTTCACCCATGTCTGGGGTCAAGCATAGTAGAAGTGGTTATTTGGCTTGAATACACATCAGACCTTCCATTCATCCAATTTCCAACAAATTTTGTTGAGTTTGTAATGTTCCCGAGCATCTCCGAGATACAACCTAGGAGAGTTTCTTGGCATGATAATATTAATTGGCATCGTTGTCGGGGAGAGGAGATTGAAGCTTAGCTTCCTTGGGAAACGACACAGTTCCAAGATTTGATGATAGACAAACTCTAGGCACATTTCTGGTTGTAATTATCTATCTAGCAACTCCACTGGAGGAAGATTGTCCTTTGGCAACTCCACATTGTAGTTCTGGCTCAGTTTGTGAGGCATACTAGAAGAAATCCTCAGAAATCACCAGCGGAATCAGTGCCTGACCTTGAGAAGATTATCAAGTCAAAGAAAACGTTGCAGAAAGGAGCATCAGGATTAGGTAAGCCTAAGAAATCTCATGTATCTCTATAGGAGAAAGTTATAGTTGAAAATAGACAATTTGAAGATTTAGAACCTAGTGTTGCTAGTCAAGAATTAGCTGCAAATATTCATACAGCTCCTTGTGCAGTTAATTCCCCTTTGGATCTCAGTCCAAAGAAAGAATCCCATACTGTCCATCACATCCCTTTGTCTCCATCATCTACTACATTGTTCCACACCACTCAATCTACCAGTATCCTTCCTCCGACCATAGTCATGGAAGGCCAACAAGCATGCATGAAGATAGAAAGAATTGTTGTTGCTAAGTATGGACCCTTGGTTTTGTCTGTTCCTTTAAATGCTATGCCTGCAAGAGAGTATCACAAATACATGCCTAAGTTCACTGGTACAGATGGGGTAACAGATGAAGAACACCTTGAAGCTTTTTATAGTTATGCTGATAACTTAGATATTAGTGAAAATGATGTGTGGATGAGAGTTTTTGTTTAGAGCCTTGATGGAGAGGCCAAAAAATGGTTCAGAGAATTGACCCCTAGATCTATTGCTGATATTGAAGCCTTAGATGATGCATTTTTGAAGCAATGGGGAGATAAAAAGGACTTGATGTATTACCATACTAATTTTGGTAACCTGGAGAGAGAAAATGGAGAATCTTTGCCTGATTTCAATAAAAGATTTAATAGGATGTATAGTAAAATACCAACTGAGGTAAAGCCAACTCCCACCTCAGCCAAAATCACTTATGCCAATGCTTTTGACTCTAATTTTTGCTTATTGTTGAGAGAAAGAAGATATGCTACTTTGGCTGACATGCAAGATGCAGTCCTAGAGGTAGAATCTAATATAATGGCTGCAGAAAAGCTCAAAAGTCATGCTGATAGAAGAACGCAGAGAGGTGAGGCTTCTTCTTCCTCTGCTTTATCATCAGAGCCTAATTTAGATAAAATTATTATAATGATAGAGTCATTGGCTACTGAGATATCTAAGCTAAAGATTGAGTAGAACTCGGGAAAAACAAGGCAGCAGAACACATTTGCTCCAAGAAACTCAAATCCATACAGAAGAGAAAATGAGCAATTACAAATCATTCAGAGGGGTAAAGAACCAAATTAAGAACACGAAGTTAAAGCTCCTTTTCAAAATGTAGTCATGGAGGAAGAACATATTGAAGATGAGGATGAAATACATTGCATGGAAGATAAAGGCAATGCTGCCTTCTTGACATTCACTAAATATGAAGACTCTTTGCTGCAAGAACAAGATAGTCAAAGGTGGGATAGAGGAGTTGTTATACAAACTGGTGAACAACGAAGGTATAATCTGAGGTCAAATGCAAATAATGTCAAGGAGAATCCTACCCGAAGAGCTGTTATCCAAACAGAGTCATAAAATACCAGACAGAAAGGACCATCAACTAACCCAGTCATTCTCAAAGCACCAGTTCAAGAGGTAAGAGGTCCTGATAAGTCCCCTTCCCCTTTCAACTTTGAAGAAAAAGTTCAAAAATTAAAAATATCTGTGCCTCTGTTAGAACTTGTAAAGAGTGAAGTATTTAGAAAGCCTATCATTGAAGCCCTTGAGTTGAAAGCCATACAAACCTCCATCGACTCGTCAATTTGCAAGATGATAGACCTGCAATTGTGCTTAGCCCTATGACTGAACCTGCTGATGATAACTCTCCATCTTTTTATGTCTCCTTGACCATTCACGATAAAATCCTTCACAACTACCTACTAGACACAGGGGCTAGCCACAATCTGATGCCAAAATCTGTCATGGAAGAGTTAGGCCTTGATATCAGCAGACCATACCATGATCTATTCTCATTTGATTCAAGGAAAGTAAAGTGTCTAAGATTGATCAAAGATTTAGCCATTACCCTAACCCAACTTCCCATGAAGAGCATGGTGATGGACATTGTGGTAGCAGATGTCCCTCCCAAATTTGGCATGTTGTTGTCAAGAGGATGGATTAAAAGACTAGGTGGGACATTACAAAATGATTTATCTTATGCCACTGTCCTAGTTTTTGGAGGAGAAAGCAGGAGATTGTACACAGAAGCACAGTTGGAACATATCATCAGTGATGAGAGGAATCCTTCTAATCATCCTATTTATGCTTTGGACACCGATTTTGGAGCATGTGTCCTCCAAATTGAAGAATCTCAGAAGGCCTCATGGCAGCTCAAGAAACCAATTGTTCAGGCTGAGGAGGAGCAGATTGAAGATGATGATGAAGTGAACAGATTCTTGCAAGTCATTGATGAATTTTCTGAAATGCGAATTGACCAAGAGAATGAAGCCTTACAAGAGAGCCCCCAGTCCCAGCTTAGAAACAAAATTGGCAAAGATAGTATTGTCCAACTCCCCAACAATCATATACCTAAGGGTTTAATTCCTCTAGAAAGACGGTTTGACCGGAATGATGTGCCTTATAAAGTTTTCCAAAATGAAGATCAGTTTGCAGTCTGTAAGCATGATATATGGAGTCCCGGTCAGCCTAGATACGTAAATCTGTCCACTCATCTGTCTGTCAACCAATGTTCTAAATACTGCAATTTAATGAGGGAGTTTTACTGCAATTTAATGAGGGAGTTTTCTAATGTCTTTGCCTAGGAATATAGTGACCTGAAAATGTATGATAAGAAAATCATCCTGCACAAAATTCCTTTAGAGAAAGACACCATCCCTTTTAAACAAAAGCTGAGGCCAATAAACCCTCTGCCCCTTCCTCTGATTGAACAAGAACATAATGAGGAAGAATACATGACAAAAGGGATCACTGATTTAGCAGAGGTACACCAAATCAAAGAACATCTTGTTGAAAGGTTTGTAGCACATCAGAAAACGATGAAGGAAGCTTTTGACAAGAGGACAAAGGCAGATAATTTTCAGGTGGGAGACTTGGTTCTAATGTGGGATGTACTAAAAGAGAAGAAAAACAATCATGGGAAATTTGATGCTCTCTGGATAGGGCCTTTTATTATTTCTCAGATCCAAGGGAACAATACCTTCTTACTGCAAAGTATGGGAGGAGAAGTAGTTTTGATGGCCTAGTCAATGGGAAGTTTTTGAAAATTTATGTTGTTTAAGGTCTTTTGGCATTAAAAGTTGTAAATATTTTGTTTTATCAGTTTTAGTATAGGATCAGTCAGACTCCATGCCCAATGGATACTAAGCAAATTTTTTTTAAGCTGATTTTGCATGAAGGCATTAGTCTGCAGTTCTTGAGACCTCACAGGGAGGATCTCATCCCCAGAAGGAGCCAGTGTTAGCTCTGCTACAAAATTCAACATTTGGAGGAATAAAGTTTAGAACAACCATGTGTTTATGTAGAAAAGGGAGCTCGCAACAGTCATTTACCTTCTTCTCCTTCAGCTTCCTCATACTCTCTTAGCCCTCCGTATCTTTGTTTTCTCCTAGAACCTCTTCAGTCCTCATATTTTTTCCTATTTCCCCGCTTAATTCTTGTTACCCCGCTGCCTCCATTTTTCCCTTGTGATGCGATCTGATCACAATCGCACATTAACCCTGCTGCCTCTTTCCACCCCGTGTCTTCCGTTGCTATGATACTGTGATGCGATCTGATCGCAATCAAAAATCGCACCCATGAGTGTTAAGGCTGCGCCTCCCTGTGATCTGCTAACGCAATATCACAATCGCAATCTCAGCTGTTGATCACACATTGCCTGTCCCACGGCCCACATCTGTCTATTCATATCTCTCCCAATAGCCCCTATCTCCGTCGTCCATCTGCCAAATCTGACAGCTCATAATTATTTTGCTTTCACTCTCGCCCGATGCTCCATGCCAAGAGATCTTTGTCATCTATCTTGGTAATCCAACGGCCGATTTTCTTCTTCTGTCTATCCACTTTCATAGCCATGCTTCACTCCCGAAGGAAGAAATTGATCAACTACCGGGTACTTGGTGCAGTTATTTCTAAACTACTGCATTCAACAAAAAGGATGGCCGAATAGGAAAGGACAACCCCGCGCAGTTGCGAGCATTTATCAGTCATGGAATGTCTTTTATTTCATACTCCAGATGCTCAGGAAGGACAACCAAGTACCAGAAAATGCCAAATGCATTCATGAAAGCAACAGATTGTAGCAGAGATTTTTATCACATAGTTAGTGTGGTTGGTGGTCCATTATGACCTCTCCACGCATAGGGTAGCAGATATTTTTGTAATCAACCTCTATATATATCCAAAACTAAGAATAGAGAGAGAGGGGGGATGGTTTTGGTTTTGATGTAAGGTTCAACTTCTGGAGACTGTAACTATTGTGATACTTGCAGTGTCTAGTCTTCATTTTCAGCTAATACAAGCTTCTTTTTTTGTTAATTGCTCACTTTCCACTTCTTGTTTGTTCTAGGCTACACCTGTAATGCATTTTCTCTTGAATTCTTGATGTTTGGCATTAGAGGGGATGTCATCCCACCTCTGTGTTAAAGTCTCGTTTATTTTAGTGGATGTATTATTCGGGTTTCTGTTTACTTAGTGGCAGAGAGCTATCATCCTATCTGTGCACTAGGAAATAGATTTGTAGACCCTTTATTGGTTGCAGCCGGCCATCACAGGGTCCTATGCATCTACTGGTGTGGTCAATATTCTCCACATTCACCTAACTCTTAGACTGTGAGTAATTGGTGGTCTAAAGCCTTGTAGTCTGGGGGTGTTCACCCATGTCTGGGGTCAAGCATAGTAGAAGTGGTTATCTGGCTTGAATATGCATCAGACCTTCCATTCATCCAATTTCCAACATTTTTGTTGAGTTTGTAATGTTCTCGAGCATCTCCGAGATACAACCTAGGAGAGTTTCTTGGGGTGATAACAGGTTCTAAATATAAATATGCAATGTGTATCTTTCGTGTGTGTTACACAACATGTAGATCAAAGAATTGCTCCATCTATAGTATCCATGTTACTAGATCCTGCCCATCGAACTTCCTCATATCAATATGTGGAATGTGGTGGGTCTTAGACCCAATGTTTGAATCCTTAAAATAATAATTGATATTGCTTTTTTCCTCATCATGATTTTCATGGAGTACCTTGTCACCACTAGGAAACCTTTCTTGCAACAACTTTTTCAACCCTTCTAACTTAACATTCATCAAATCCACATCAACTTTAAAAAATAGCATTTTTTTATTTTAAACCATCCTTCAAACCTTTAATTTTTATTTTAAATCATCTAATTCATCTTTCGTTTCTCCTTGTGAGAGTGAAATTTGTTGCACTTGGTCCGATAATTTTGAGATATCATGTTTCATTTGTTCCTCTTCTTCATGCATCATAGTATATCTTTCTTGTTGCTTACTAGGAGTATCCATTTTTTGTTGTGAGGCATATTGGAACTAAATAATTGTATGTATGCTTTACTATTCCCTTGGAATCTCTTCAAAATGATTTTTCAAACAAAAGTTATGCAAATTTTAAAAAACACACACCTTTTTTCTTACTTTTTGGAGCTTGATTTTGAAAATGTTGTGTCTCTATAATTTTAGCCTCCCAAGATCTGAAAATTTTCCTTGTGGTAGCTCTATATATCTTCTTCACAATATTACTAATTAGATTGAGATTGGAGACTTCAAGGTAGAGTTAAGGAAAAGCTCCCAAGATGGCCTGCTTATGGACAATTCAGTAGAGTGAACTTGTACAGAATGTCACATGTCACTCTTTCAGCCTTTGACCTTGAAAATGATACCAAATAAATTGTAGTCCATGTAAATTTAGGTACTTTTTATGGAATTCAATTTGGATGCTTGAAATGAAAGTTATGACAATTTTCCTCGACACACCTTTTTTAGATAGAATTCTTGAGCATACAGAAACTCCAACTTCCTTGAATCATTTCTCCGAGAATATGGTGAACCAAGCTCTAAAATCCATATATGATGTTCATCAGGATTTCATCTCTACGTGGTTGAAATTTCAGTTTCTGAAGCCTCACAAAAAATATATATATAGAAAAAATTCCAAGAGGACTTATTTGAAGCAGTGAAACCCTATGATCCAAAGCTCTGATACCAAATGTTATGTAACCAAATCATAAAGCATAAGAAAATATATATTAAGCTTTAAAATAAGCCTCTTCAAGGGGGAAACCTCCTTTACATCACATAAATGAAATATTCTTGGATGATTCAAATGAAAAAAACTCCTTGGTATATATAGAAGTCTAAGGGGTCAAAATATAATTAGGGCCTACATAACAATAATAATGTAAGGTGGTATTTGAATCAGGACTAGGAGTTGGAAATGGAGGTCTGGGCTAGGGTAGTAGGCAATCATGGCTAGCTGCATTGTGGATCTAGCAGAAGGGTTCAGCTGTTTATACCAATACTACACACATCCCCATCCTTGCACGTGTAGACCTCTTATTTTTTACTATGGGTTGTTCTAAGGTTTTTACTCCATTTCCTTTTACCTGATCATCCATTCCCGCTCTTCGGCATCACTGTTTGAACTCTGGCCTCTCTTGCCAGTTTCTGTCACCTTTTTCCTCCTCCCTCTAGCAATTACCAAGGCAGCTGGCGTTTTAATTTTACCCGGATAACAATGGATCTAGATATGGTGGATTATTCGAAGGAAGAAATAGTGGAGGACTCTATCTGGACGACCTTGAGACTTGCTAAGTTGGGACCATCTCATTTGGCAAGGACTTGCGTGAGACCATCTCTAGACCCCCTACACTCTCTGGACTGCCAGACCACTAGCTCATCTTGCTGGATGACCCTCCTGCCTGGCTGTCGCTCTCAACTCCCCCACCATCCCTAGCATCCCTAGGGTTTGCTTCGAGTTGCCTAAACCCTAACCCTCCCTCCCCTGCCCCTGGTCAATTTTCTCACCATTGTTTTTCCATAATCCCTCCTTCCCCTTGTACCCCTCCAACATCCTCAACTTCTCTGACCCTATCGTGCACTTCCCTCCTCCCTCTAGTAGTTTCACTAGTATCCCCCCCCCCGCCCCATGTAAAGTCTCCCCGTTGTCTCATCCCCTCCCCTAGTGAACCGCCCATCCAAGAGCACTATTCAGAAGGTCGTCGGAATCCTGCAGTTGAGGAGAGGACTGCAAAAAAGACGTTGTGTTTTAGAACATAGGAGGTGGACACATTCCTCAGATTGGAGGAAGACATTCAGTTGGGAGAGACCATGATTTTGTTGATACTAGTCAGCAGAATAAGGGGACGCAACTACACAACGGCCCGTTTGAAATCTTGGGTTTCGAAGGTCTGGGGGAACCACCTGGCGGAGCTGCCTACTGTGCAAACATTCGTAAAGGGTTGGTTTGCCCTTATATTCTCTAGGCCTGACCTCACGAATTGGGTACTCTCATCATATTGGCATTTTTAACATGCCCCAATCCTACTGAAGCGATGGTCCCCTCTATTCGACCCGGACATAGAGAAACTTGGATTCGGGCTGATATGGGTAAGACTACCTGGCCTCCCCTTGCATTTTTGGTCAAAGGACATATTTAGGCAAATAGGGAATTCCATCGGCACTTATATGGAATCAGGCAAGTCATATTTGTCCACAAGAAAGATGGCATTTGCGAGGATACTGGTACATATGGACACTCGAGGAGGTCTGCAAGAATATCTAACAATTCAATGGAGGTCCTTCACTTGGAAGTAGCCCTTGGATTATGAGGGCATCCCATACAGATGTCGACGCTACCATAAAGTGGGACACGTGTACAAATATTTCCCTCTTGTCAACAAGTGAGTGCAATTGGCGGTGGAGAACATGCAAGAAAATTGTCCTCCATAGGAGGAACCTCCATCTGCTATCATCAAGGAAGCTTCATGCCCTCCAGAACTGACTAATGTAGACAAGGATCACGATAAAGACCAAAGGTAGAAGCATGGGAAGGCTCCTCTCCGGCCTCCCTCTCCACCTCTTACCAGAGCATGGGTGGCCATACGGGATGCTCACACCACGGGTATGTCTTCTCTCCCCCCCTCCTCTCATATTTCTGCCTTTGTTACTTCTGTTATGCCTTCTCGTTCTAGGCATTTTTGTTCAATTGATCCTCCGGATCCCCCTTCATGTGCACCCTCTCTTCCCTCCCCCCTCAGCCTTCCTATCTAACCCCTATGGTCTAGAAATGCACTATTGTGTCCCCCCCCCACCATTTTCTCCTTCCCTCAACCTTCTATCTGGAAGGCATCCCTTTCCCCTTTCCCAGACTCTAAGAATCCCAAACCCCATTACCCCCTCCGCTCCTGGATGTGCTCTCAAGGTTTAGACTCTATAGGCTTTGAGGTCATTGCCTCCCCCCCCCAACCCCCCGAAGTCCAGAGCATGACCCTTCGAGTAGAGCATGCCCCCTTCCCCTCCTCCCCATGAAGCTCCCCTCATTTAATTTTCATGGGATGGCTAGCTCGGACAAGAAACTAGCCCTCAAGTGCTCCCTTCTTGCTTCTTGGCTCCCAAGATGGTCGTTTCACTCTCTCGATGCCTCAGGTAGATCATGGGGCTTAACCCTGGGCACTTGTAATAGATCTATTCAAACTTTGAGCATTGTTGAGATTTTCTGTTTGGAGCAAAATAGGAAAAATCTGAGCTGATGACAACAATAGAAATTCAGTTCCTTGATTAGCTCCAGGTTGTTGGGAGGGAGTTAATGCCTCCTATATTTGATGTTAGTGAGTTAATGAGGCTGTTAGATTCTCTATGCTATATAACAGGCAACCATTCGGATGGTTTGCTAAGAGTGTGAGAGTTTTGTGAGGATTTCATGATGTAATCTCCTGTTTTGATTAATAAATTCCTGATGCCTATGTTTGGTGGACGTAGCCCAGATTGGTTGGGTGAACCACGTTAAAAACTGTGTTATATGTGCTTGATATTTTGCTTTGTGTTTATTTGATTTCGCTGTGCATCTGGGACCAACAATTGGTATTAGAGCAGTTGGAGGTGTGGCTCAGTTGGACCGGGCTGGAGGTGGAGCGCAAAGGCGTATTGGACTGTTGTTGTTGTCCGCCTACATGGTTGGTGGAGTGCTGGTGCTTCCTATCTGCGAGAAGACTGAAGGCACTGCTGTTCAAACAAGCGGAGCAAACCTGTGCACTGTTGTTTGCGCGGAGGTATTCAGAACTGCACACCGGAGAGCAAACATTTGAGTGGAGGTATTTTTGCTTTGTTTTTTTTAACAAACCTGCGTTGAAACAAATTATGGATTGAGCATCTGCGTGCGTGTGAATTATGGATTGAGCATCTGCGTGGTATTCCATCGGATGCATGGACGCTGTTTGGCGTGGCAACGTGTGTCAAATTATTTGTTTTTTTAACAGTTCGGTATGAGTTGCTGCGTGGAACTTGTGGGCGTTTTTTAAAGGGCAGATATTTTTTTTTTAAATCATATAACATATATATGCTCAAAACCGATGCTGCGTGGAGCTATATGTTATAACCCATTGCTGCGTGGAGCTTGTGGCAGATTTTTTAAAGGGCAGATTTTTTAAAGTTATATAGTTTTAAAGGGTAGATCTTTTAAAGTTATATAACATATATTTGTTAAAAAAAAAAAAGTTGAAACGCATTTGTTACACACCATGTTACAAACCATTTTAACGTAATGGAAAGTGTAAAATGGTGGATTAATATTAAAGTGGGTGAACGCATATGGTGGAGTAGATTTTTTGGTGGAGCAGATCAATTCTTCCATTGGTGATTCGAACTTTTTTTTTTTGGTGTGCGGTGAGATATATAAATTGCAGAATTGGTACATTGTGATTCACACAGCAAAACTATTGTACATGACCAAATCCTTAACCAATAGGATTCTCCTGAAGCGACAGTTGTACGGTTTGCGAATGAAGGAAGGTACATCAATTACTGATCATTTAAATGCTTTTAATACTCTTCTTGTGCAATTACAAAGTATAGAAGTAAAAATTCCATCCAAGGATAAAGCTATTACTTTATTCTGCTCGTTGCCCGAATCATGGGATCATTTTGTTACTTCTATAAGTCTTAGTTCATCAAAAACTATTGAGTTTGATGACGTAGTTGCATCCTTATTATCGGAAGAAACAAGGAGGAGGTCGCATTCCGAAACCTCTACATTAGAATCTATGATGGTTAGAGGTCGTTCGAAAGAAAGACGCCCTAGGAAGCCGAGCGACTCACGTTCAAAGCCGAAAGGGAAGAAGAGTAAGCTAAAGTGCTGGTTTTGTGGCAAATTAGGGCATTTAAAGAAGGACTGCTGGAAGCGACAACAGCAAACTTCAAAAGCAGAGTCTTCGACAGAGAAGAAGGAGGCAAATATAACAGATACAGGTTCGACATCTGGTTCAGGTATGAGTGATGAAGTATTATCATTTAATGTGTCAAATCATGGTCAACATTGGTTGTTAGATTCCGGTGCATCAAACCACATGTGTATCCATAAAGAATGGTTTAAGGAATA